>JANTPZ010003992.1:0-12537 GCA_025593235.1 Vachellia pachyceras
AGGTGAAAGAGGTTGCAAGACTCAAGAAAGATGTTGGTTGGGTGCTTGGAACTTTACCTTGTTGGTGTGGGCTTGCTCTTCTTCCTCTTGAGAGCAAAAATGGTGTCTTCTTTGGCTTCAGAGGGAGAGAGCATTTCAGACCATGAGAGAGGGAGAGAGTGACGAAAATTTGAGAGGAAATGGAAAGGATTAGTCACTTAAAAGCCTTCTTGAAAGACGAATGGATGGGATTAAAACTTGGGGACCAATTTTTGCTCTTGAATGGAGGAGATGATGCCAAGTGTCAAGCTCTTGTGGTTCTCATAAAGCATTAATTATTACTCTCTAGCTTGACCTCCAAGACTTAGTTAGGTTACTGGCTCTCTGATTACTTGATCCGGTGGCACGCATTTCCGTAAAGTAACCTTTAATCGGGTAACATTCTTTTTACTTTTCTGGAGACTTTCTCTCTCATGTGGCGCATTCCCTAGGCCTCCTTGCCTAGGTGGCATCATGCCTTAGCCCAAAGCATCCCTGGGTTTCCTCGTAACCGTCAAAATTCCTCGATTTGCGTGAAACACCGTAAAATGTGCTTCTGGCGGCTAATTTGACTTAAGGACATGGAAAATTTCTATATTTTTCACCGATACTCTATCCCTTTTCCATTCCTCAAAATTCTTCCCGGATTTTCCGTAATTAATTTTATAAGAACATCCTTTTTCAGGACTTTCGGGCACTGTTGTTCTCCGTACTTCGAAGCTGCCCGTACCAGATACCGGGTAATAATTTTAGTAAGTACTTTAGGACCCAACTAAACTTTTCTCAGGTTGGATCTCCGGCGTTGAGGACTCCTGCTACCTTGAATAATTATTTCTCAATCTTTTAGTCCTCTAAAAATCTTTAATTACGAAAATGCCATTACTCTTTATACTTCCCACATATTTACCAAAATGCCACTACTTCATTATCTTTTCATATTTACCAAAATGCCATCACGTTTTCTACTTTTTCTTAATTTCAACCTTACCCTTGGTTGAATTTGACATTTTTCGTCAACTTTGACTTTTTGTCAACTTTGACTTTTTAGTTTACTTTTGACTAAATTACCAAAATGTCCTTATTATTTGATAACATTTTGTGCCCTGAGTCTTTTTAATCAAAATAACCATTTTACCCTTGTCATTTGTGCCAAAAGACCATTTTGCCCTTTTGTCATTTCTACTTAAAATTCTCAAGACTAGGGACTTAGTTAATCATCCTTTCTTATCTATAGGCATTTTCCTTTCTATTTTTCTTATTTATGGGGCTCAAATCATTTCGTAGTTCATCTGTTTGGCCTTTATTTCCGTTTACGAAATTTGGGATATTACACATACGCACATCTATAAATTTTGTTGAGAAATAGTTTGCTTTATATAACCAAAACTATCAAGAAAATTAATTAGTAGTTTCTATTAAGAATTATTCAATAATAAATAACTAAATACGTAAAATTTTTAAACTAGACGTGCTTTGGGCGTTCATTTTTTCCACTTATTTTTCATTGTGTTCTTCATTTTTTTTTCTTGTTGTGCTTATTTTAAATCACTTCACTCAAATTCAGTATACAATAGTCTAGCATGTTAGTCATATTTCTTTCTCTTTTCTTTTTGGAATAAATAGGCCTATGTTTAGGAAATTGATTAATCACCGAGTGAACTAAAAATAAGAGATGAAATTTGGAAAAGTATTTTTTTGCACACTTCAAGAGTGATAGAAATAATTATGTTAGCCCCGATATTTAATAGAAGAGCTAATTTAGAATTCCTAAATGTTATAATGGCTAATTTAGAATTCATAAATGTAAGAGTTAATGTTTTCACTAAAATATCTTATCTATTGTACACATTAAAATATTTGTATTCAATTCCAGTCATGATGAAATATTATATTTTACAAAATAAAACATATATTTGATACAAATAATTAATTTAACTAATTTTATTAATCTCTTCAAATTAATCAACTAAATTTTATATTAAAAACTAGATGGAAGTACTACTATTAAACTTTTAGGGTATCGAATGGAGTCAACAACGGCTTGAATATAATCGTGCAGACAAGGAGAATAGACGTGAACGTACTGAATGGAGATGGATTGGTTACGAAAGAGAATTCTCCAAATGAAAAGACAACCAATCAAATTAGTGTTTAAACTTTAACTTGACGTCAATTTCTACAGTTTAATTATTTAAAAAAATTAATCTTTATAATTTAGAAAATAAAGTTATATTCATGAAGATCAGATACTCAAGTTTTAAATGGTTAAAGTTCAATCGTGGTGAATTGAATCAAAACTGCTGAAAAAATTAAATTTTATTTCAATACAAATTTAAATGTATCTGCGCATTACATTTTAATGTTGGCGACAACGCGTTTAGGTAGTTTCCATGAAAGTTTCCTCTTCATAGTTGGATTAATGTCAGGGGTGAGGTTAAGGGAGCATATCATATGAAGAAATTATATTAATTACTTCCTAGATTATGTAGGACCGGAGGGATTACATCATATGAAGAAAAATCTGGTAGACTAACTTATTGAGAGGTTCGTTTTTTACAAGATGAAATATACACAGGTCCTAAGAAGAAATTAACACTGCCAAGCTAGGAAGTCTTCAAATTATAATTTCAAGTTTTTGGAGGCTTGAGAGTTGTCTATTGGAATTTTGAAAAGACGATTTGCCAGTTGACAAATCAGGGTGCCACAAATGATAGTAAGTCAAGGTATCACTAATGATAAGTTATGATGCATCAATTGGCGAATTAATGTACTACAGATGATAAGTCATGCTGATACAATTGACAAGTCAGCTGAAAATGACAAGTGACGACTGATGCGACCAATGATAAATCAAGGTAAACTTGTTCACAGTCACAATATCTTATCCCTCCAGATTTCTAGGGACTTGACAATAATTTAAGGATTTTTTTTTTGAAATTAACGCTGTTAATTTATCCTCATGGGACCATATCATCTCTAGTACTACAACCCCATCATTTAATACATAAGATCGAAATCGATTCAGAGCTATTAGAAATGTAGTGTTTTGCTCTCTCCCTCTTGCTTTGTGATTCTCCTTTTTCCCCCGATATAACTATCTGGTTAGATTTAGTTTTCACGAGTCCCTCGTAGTATGTTCGGAAATCAAAGCTCAAAGGGAAGGAAAACGATCACATCTCTCTCACTTGCTTTAACATTCTACTATATATACTTGAGAGAGATTCATATATATATATAGACTCTCACTATAGATTATATGAATAATCCAACAAACTTGGCAAGGCCTAAAAAAATTTCTCCATTAATGCCTTTCTTTCTGCCCCTAGCTAGTTGAGGAGTAAAACACAAGGATAGTTTTATCTCATCTCATGTAAGTCAAAATAAAACTCATCTTACATATTTATCTTGTAGATCGTAAATCTCATTGGAAAAATAGCTTGCACTGCTAATTCAAACAGATATTTGATCAAAACAACAACGTAATAATAGTTTTATCTCAAAACTTGTTAGAAATCACATTTGAGAGTTGAAAAGTCGATTGAATTCTAAAATACCATTAGGATTAGCATTTAAGCAAAATGGCTTTAGGCTTCTTTGCGTCAACGTTTAAAAAATCCGCCGGTAATATTTTTAAAAATAAAGAATTACCTGTGGATTTTCAAATCCGCAGGTAATCCTATCTGCGGAAAAAAATCCGCAGGTAATTTTTTTAATTTTTTTTAAAAATTTTAATATTTCTTGCGGAATTGAAAATCCGCAGGAAAATTACCTGCGGATTTTTTTCGCAGGAAAAATCCGCAGGTATATTATAATTTTTTACTAGTGTTCACTTAACTGGAAACAAAACTCCCTCGCATATTTACCTTATAGAACATAAATCACGTTAAAAAAATAGCTTTTATTGCTAATCTAAATAGGCATTTGTTCAAAATTCATGTTCATTTTTAAGCAATTTTTTCTAGTTTTGCTCTATTTTTGTTTCCCCCACAGATTTAAAAATTCTGAAACCCTCAAATGTATCATCCAAACATTTTTCTATCCAACTGACTTTATAAGCCTATCTAAATATACATGTAATGTTGGAATATTTTTAAAATGAAGCTATGTGATATTTCATAAGTCATATCTTTATAAATTAAGGAATTTATATGAAGGGTTGATAGGGAGTTGTAACACTAAAAGTCACCGAAGTCATATCTCTTTAGTTTCTAAAGACACGTAAAATGTTATAACCAAATGCACTTAGTAAAAAGTTGTGTTGTTTTTAGTAAACTCTTACTTACCATAAATATTTAATTGCTCATGAAAAAGTTATTTTAAGGGTGATTTGCAAATTTCATAAAAAAGTTTTCTATCAAGACATTCAACATCATAATAAAATTTTAGAGGATGCAAAAATGTGCATAAACTTTTAAAAAATGGTGCACTTTTATCGCAACCGTTAAGGAAAACGGCCGTTATATGGGATCCACTGATGC
The DNA here is from genome assembly GCA_025593235.1 of Vachellia pachyceras. Classification (NCBI taxonomy): domain Eukaryota; kingdom Viridiplantae; phylum Streptophyta; class Magnoliopsida; order Fabales; family Fabaceae; genus Vachellia; species Vachellia pachyceras. The sequence goes on from JANTPZ010003992.1 coordinate 4,497, forward strand.
TTTGATTGCGTCCACAACCATATTAATACACAATGATTAATCATAAATTGAAAAATGAGATATAAGGAAGATGTTACGGTGCTGTGTACCTCCAGCATATATGCTGAAGTGGAAGCTATTTATGGGTGGGTCCCATCTGCACTGAAGTAACAAAGGACAAATGGGATGAAACATAGGATAGATGTGCAATTTATGCGTCCCACATGCAATAAAGTAATGGTGATTTTCCTTAACACAGACTGCACCCTTTTTCAAACTTCATCAACCTTCCTGGATCTTTTCAAACTTCATGACGTCAGATAGTGCTGTACACTGCCCAGATCAGATCGAACTAGATCCCAACATGAAGTTTTGTCTGTTTCATGATCGGGTTATGGACCAATACTTCCACTGAACTGGTGGATGATCTAGGCAGTTCAGGACCCAACACAATTTTTTCCATTCCTCTAATTGTGCTCTCACATCTACACCTCGGTGATGCCAACATATTCGATGGATCCAACAGCATCGCTGGGCCAGCAGCTCAAATAACGAAACTCTCCGATCGATTCGCTGGTTCGGCGGTGCAAGTAAGGCTTCCCGAAAGCATCACGGCGAATGCGACATGGAAGTCTTAAAGTCCCATCCCAAACGGTCCCATGGAATTGGAAAGTTAGGTGAGAGCTTACCCAAAGAGAGGGGACCCACCAAAAGTGGCCCTTGTTGCCTCATTTTAATTTTAGCTCACAAATAAGGTTTCCATCAAGTACGTAGCTACCATCAAGCTTCCTCCTCTCTATCGTTGCAAATTTAACCCACAAATAAGGTTGCTGCCTTGTGTCGGAAGATATTATATTATATTTGCATGATTGATGACTTGTTGAGGGGTTCATTTTTTATATGATTGATAATTCATGAATTGAGTTGATTCCCCCCCCCCCAACATGATCTTGGCACGTACGTACCCAGGCACAACTATAAATAAAGTCGGATCCTTTTTTGCGAAAACTTCCCCGGATGTCCTCTCTTCTTCAACCCCATGGTTTGATACACTTAGATTCATCAGAGCTCAATAAATGTTGCCTATTATTCGTCTCTCTCCTTTGCTTTATGATTCTCTTTTATTCCTCATGTAGCTATCTGACTAGGTTAGATTTAGTTTTCACTGCTATATATAGCTCTTTCCACACAGACATACGTCCTTTCAATATGGAAGCTGACATTGAGCAACTTTCTCATCGTATGCTTCACCCTCATCCTTCAGAATCCACCAGCAGTACAACTTAAATTTTCTAATCATCTGCTCCAGTAATTCGACAATCCCTCGTGACATGTTCGGAACTCAAAGCTCAAAGGGAAGGTAGACGATCAAATCTGATATCTCACAGGCTTTCACATTCTACTATATATACAAATACACACACAAACCTGAGAGATTCAAACCTATCGTCGCTATGCGCTATGTTTGCGTGGGAGGACAATTACCAGATGAAAGAATCATATTAGGAAGGATAACTCCCAAAAATAGTGAAAAAATTTACTGAGTTTTGGAAGTTTTCCAAGTATTCTCTTCTTCCTGCTTCTCTCTCAATTCAAACATATTAGGTTTTCTTTGGATTCGTTCTGCTCCTAGCTATCACAACTTATACAGGCTTTAATCAAAAGTTTCTTGAATGCTAGCTAGATATATAATTCAATATTATCTTGTTGCATTATTGCAGTTCGTACAGGAAGAAACTCCACGCTGTAATCATGTTTCTGATTACTGCTTTTGGTGGTTATGTTCAAGTTCTATACCAATCCAAAATGAAATCTCCATTTGATGATCATGCACCATTATGGCTGCCATTTTTGTGAACATAAGCCTCTACGCTCTGAGTTTGATTGCAGAATATTCTCTTCCAAGTGAAAATTCTTACCTTCCGATCATCAAAACCTTTGGTCCACTCCTCGGATTTCTTGTCCATGTGCTGCTTCTTATGGTCTTGGTTCCATTGTTGGGCACAATCGCATCAATCATATGGGCTCTCTTCATAGTGAAAGTGATGATGTAAAACAATTAAAGGTATATCAATAATTTGTTGCAATCAAGGAGAGAAAATACTTTTGAAAAAAGAAAATTAAGTATTTCATCTTGAATTTATTTGGAATCAAGTGGGATTTCCAAAGAGAAGATGACTAAAATGAAAGAGAACTGAAGTGTAGAAAGTTTAGGGAAGAGAGAGAGAGAGGAAAAGAGAAACAGATGGAGGCTTAATTCCTTTATTCTCCAAAAGCTTACAACATTATCTCCTCTTGTGCCCTTTCATGCCAGAGTTCCTAAACCCCGTTAACTAATTGACTACCCATTACCCTACCTTAACTAACTAGATCTCTCATTTTATTTATTACATAACAGAAACCTTCTCTTTATTTAGCGAATCAATAGGTATAGATATACATCAGAAAGAGTGGTGTATGATCTCTCTCCTCCTATAAATTAATGTAACTTATTAACATTCTTTAATAATTCATAGAGCATCACTTAATTCTACTTCAGATTGCACAAGTGAGTTCATACCACTTCGAGAGAGTCACTTGGTTCTGAGACGTCAAAGTTTGGTATTATACCTGAGATTAGCTGACGAAGATATTGCACCATCCTTGACAACCACAAGATTGAAGCTTTCACTATGAAGAGAGCCCATATGATTGATGCTATTGTGCCCAACAAGGGAACCAAGACTATAAGAAGCAGAACGTGGACAAGAAATCCGAGGAGTGGACCAAAGGTTTTGATGGTCGGAAGGTAAGAGTTTTCACTTGGAAGAGAATATTCTGCAATCAAACTCATAGCGTAGAGGCTTATGTTCACAAAAATGGTAGCCATAATGGTAGCATGATCATCGTATGGAGATTTCATTTTGGATTGGTATAGAACTTAAACATAACCACCAAACGCAGTAATCAGAAACATGATTACAGCGTGGAGTTTCTTCCTGTACGAACTGCAATAATGCAACAAGATAATATTGAATTATATATATAGCTAGCATTCAAGAAACTTTTGGTTCAAGCCTGCATAAGTTGTGATAGCTAGGAGCAGAACGAATCCAAAGAAAACCTATTATGTTTGAATCGAGAGAAAAGCAGGAAGAAGAGAATACTTGGAAAACTTCCAAAACTCAGTAAATTTTTTCACTATTTTTGGGAGTTATCCTTCCTAATATGATTCTTTCATCTGGTAATAGTCTTCCCATGCAAACATAGCGCATAACGACATAGGTTTGAATCTCTCAGGTGTGTATGTGTATATATAGTAGAGTGTAAAATCCAGTGAGATATCAATTTGATCGTCTACCTTCCCTTTGAGCTTTGAGTTCCGAACATGTCATGAGGGATTGTCGAATTACTGGAGCAGATGATGAGAAAATTGAAGTTGTACTGCTGGTGGATTCTGAAGGATGAGGGTCCCCCACGAGGAGGAGGATGAAGCATACGTTGGGAAAGTTGCTCAATGTCAGCTTCCATATTGAAAGGACGTATGTCTGTGTGGAAAGAGCTATATAGAGCAGTGAAAACTAAATCTAACCTAGTAACCCAGTCAAATAGCTATAAGGGGGATAAAAGAGAATCATAAAGCAAAGGAGAGAGACGAATAATAGGCAACATCTATTGAGCTCTGATGAATCTAAGTGTATCAAACCATGGGGTTGAAGAAGAGAGGCATAAAAGGATCCGACTTTATTTATAGTTGTGCCTGGGAACGTAAGTGCCAAGATCATGTGGGGGACCAAAAAAAAATCAATTTATTATTTACCAATCATAGAAAAAATGAACCCCTCAACAAGTCATCAATCTGAGATGATGCATGTTTAAGAATATGTTGGGAGAACAATTTTACAGATTCTGAGGTGATTGTGTGAGAGAAGTTTTATTTCAATTTACGTGTAACGTGATTGGGAATCACTTCCCAAACACGCACATACTTTCATAATATAATATAATATAATATCTTCCGACACAAGGCAGCAACCTTATTTGTGGGTTATATTTGCAACGATGGAGAGGAGGAAGTTTGATGGAAGCTACGTACGTTTGGTGGGTCCCCTCTCTTTTGGGTAAGCTCTCACCTAACTTTCCAATTCCATGGGATCGTTTGGGATGGGACTTTAAGGCTTCCATGTCGCATTCGCCGTGATGCTGTCGGGAAGCCTTACTTGCACCGCCGAACCAGCGAATCGATCGGAGAGTTTCGTTATTGTTGGATCAATCGAATATTTTGGCATTACCGAGGTGTGGATGTGAGGGCACAATTAGAGCAATGGAAAAAATTGTGTTAGGCCTTAGACTGTCTAGACCATCCACCAGTTCAATGGAAGGAAGTATCGGTCCATATTAGATCACGGGTTACCTAACCTAACCCAATCATAAAACAAACAAAACTTCATCTTCGTCATAGGCACCAACCTCTGTCAAGCAAACAGAGAAGCGCACTTGCTTGACCGTTTCAATACTAGTAGAATGTTCTTCATCGGTCCCATCTATTACCCTTTTTTTTGGTAAAAGGTCCATCTATTACTTTTTTCCTTCTCTTCTTACCTTTTGCTTCTCTAGAATTATTTTTAATTACAACTGTTTTTTTTTCAACCTTGCAGTTCATAACAAAGACACCTCTGTACTGGGTCGCAGATTTTCATGCCTGCAATGATCTAATGAAAGCTCAGTCAAAAGTGACAACTAACAATAACAGAAATATAAATAAGTTCAGACACTGAATTAACACTCCAAATGTAAACTAGGCCAATGTTGGGAAAACCATTGGAGACAGCTTTTTGCAGCTTACAAGATGAAGCTACTCTCACATTACTTAAGTCAAAAACTAACAGGTTTCCAAGCACATACTAGGTCAAAACAAAAACCAACATGTTTGGTATGGTGGAATTGGGAGGTGGAATTGGAAATGTAATTCATTTCCTATGTTTGTTATGGTGAAATTGGGGGGTGGAATTGGAAATGGAAATGGAATTCAAAATAGGTAGAAATGAATTCCATGATTTAACCCATGTAATTGTATTCAATTCTATGGAATCGATTTTTTGGCCCCTCATTTTTTTCTATATTTATATCAATTTCCATCTCCATTTCCATCCTCATTTTCATCTTTATTTCCATTTCCATTTCCATCTCCATCTCCATTTCCATTTTCACCAAAATCAATTCCAACGTACCAAACGAGAAAGAAGCAGAGTGTGATTCATGCTCTGATCTATAAATTCTTTTAGTCTTTGTTCTCAATATTATTTGCATTAATTAGATAAATGTGGTCAAGAAATGAGACAACCATGCCATGATGACGGTTACAATCTTACCTGTTGTAGAAGAATAAAAATTCTGATAATGAATCTGCGAACTTACAGTGGTGTCGAGTATAGAAAAAATAAGTTAACATTCTTGCATCTATCATTATTTACAGTGACGTGCAGGTAGGCACGCAAGCGATATCCATTTTATTTTTTAATTTGAATGGCAGGTGTAGCACCTGAGGAGTAATGGGGATTGAATCCAAAAACTAGTACCACAAAGGATACATCTTGTGCCACTGGACGGAAGATTTTTCGACACACAAGCAAAGATGAAGCTTGGATGGTCCACCAAGAACTATTGGTAAAAAATTCAAAGATCTCAAATTCAGCATGACACTATGCAACACTTTAAAGTGAAACAGGGCACTTCAAATTTTGTCATGTCACTGTGTCCGTGTCAGTATATGTATTCCTGGTATAAGAGAACTTGACATTGCCGCTGTTTTGTGGTATCAAATTATACATCATTACTGAAGACAAAAAGGCATCAGTATCAAATTATATATCATTACTGAAGACAAAAAGGCATTAATCCTAAACCGTTAGGTAAGAAACTTGTCTTAATCTTCAGACAGAAGAAAAGTGCACCAGTGGAGCAAATTATTAATCTTGGCCAATTTCGTTGTACCCTGATTTCTTTGAATCGATACCGATCCATGTGTATTATACCATGTGGCTGCAGTACTAGAGATGATATGGTCCCGTGGAGGATAAATTAATAATATTTTTAGGTGTCATAAAATCATTAAATTATTGTCAAGTCCCTAGGGACTTGAAGGGGTGAGAGATTGTAACTATAAAATGATGAACTTTATCAATGACAGTGGAATATTAACTCGTTAATTGAGGCATCATGACCTGCCATTAGCCATACCCTAACTAACTATCCTAAAACATTGATTTGTCAATTGGTAAATAAAGATAAACTCGTCTTTCTCAAATTTTCAATAAACCACTCACAAGCCCATTAGGGACTTGATAATATAATTTGAAGATTTTCTGAAACTTAACAGTATTAATTTCTCTCAACAGAGAACTGCGAGTAATTTCCCTGCAGTAATCGAATCTCTCAACAAGTTAGTATCAGATTTTTCTTAATATAATGTACTCCCCTCCGGTCCTAAAATAATGTAGGAAGTAATTAATATAATTTATTCCTACGCAAGGCTGCAACCTTATCCCTGAGACTAATACAACCATGGAGAGGAAACTTATTGGAAACTAAACCTAAACGCGTTGTCGCCAACATCAATTTCATGCGTATCGTGTAGAGATCGATGTTGATATATTTATATGTGCATTAAAAGAAAATTAAGTTCTTTTTTATACAGTTTTAATTTGATTGTAAATAGTTCTTAAACTGTTAAACACCGACTTGATGCAACTTCGTCATTGTAATTTTGATTTGGTTATAACTCATTTATGAAGTTTAACTCACTGCAATTTAATTCCTAGACTTCATAAATATATAACTTTATTTTTTTAAATTATAAAGACAATATTTTAAATAATTAAACTATAGATATTATTGACATTAACTTACAGTTTAAACACAAATTTAAAAGGGTGCTTTTTGTTGAGCTGTTTCGATCGGATGTCTTTTCATTTGGACATTTTTCTTTCGTAACCAACCATTTCCATTTCGGTGCGTTCACGTACTGCGCTATTTTCCTTGTGTGCATGATTATATTCAAGCCGTTGTTGACTCCATTTGATACCAAAAAGTTTATTACTACTGCTTCCATTTGATACCCTAAAATTTATAGACATATGTTTGTGGGAACTAATATATCATAATCAATTTTTTAATACACATATATACTTCTTCTCATCCTTAATAGCAAAACCCTTTTATATTTTTGAAGAATCAAATAAGCTAAATAAATTACTTAAAAATATTTAATTCTGACTATCATTAGATGATATATTACTTTGCAAGTTAAATTAATTAATTTAGAGAAAAATGATAAATATAAATAATTTAAAGTAATGTTTTTAATTTTCTTAATTTTTTCAAAAGAAAATTAACTGACTCTTATATTAAGCGAGTGTACTAATAATTATTATCCCATCAGTTTAAACTTTAGACGTCAGCGTGCATTAACTTTGTCTTATACTTGCTAGGACATTACATGGACACGACTCTGTTCTGGTTGTATACGTATTCAAGAAAATCAAAGAAATTTCATAGCAATAGCCACCGACAAAAACGTCAACGTACAATAATAAAAATGTCAGGAAATGGGAACATATACAGCTCAGACTCAACTTAATCATGCACAAGGCCAAAGCACACATTAAACCTCAAACAATCAGAGTGTTATATATTAAAGTTAGTAACTTCGTTGCATTATTCTTTGTTTTCCCTTGTGTTGTTTGGTACAAGGGATTCTAGGAGAAGATTTAGAGCTTGTTTGGAATCTATTTTAAAAATAGCTTTTACAGATTCCGAGGCAAAATTTAGGTTTTGGAGAATAGATTTTGGAAAATAGCTTTTACAGATTCCGAGGCAAAACCTAGGTTTTGAAAAGTGATTTATGTTTAGGAAGTTATTGGCAGTGTTTGGTTGGGCGGTTGGAGGCAAAAAAAGTGGCTTTTGTGGCAAAAAGCACGGTGGAACATTTTTAGCATGTTTGGTAATGCTTTTTCAAAAAAGGAGCTTTTGTCTAAAAGTGACTTTTAAGCAGAAGTAGGAAGAAGTAGCTTTTGGGGAGAAG
>JANTPZ010003995.1:0-16288 GCA_025593235.1 Vachellia pachyceras
TTTGGTCAATAGAAGACTTCTTTATTAGTTGTAATCTTTTTACCTCAGGAAGTTTGTTAGGACGCATCGCTTCTCGCTTTGCTTGTTTCATCTTCCTGGAACGGCAGTATCCCTATTGCGCTATTGTTCTATTCCAAGTTCTGAATATCCGGTTCTGTTATTTGTCCATTAGTATCCATTGTTGAGGTTGATAAAGCTAGATACAACTAGATTGACATTTATGCTTCAATTTTCACTTATGGGTTGGTCCAGTAGAAGAATAGGAATTATGGGTTTTGATAAAGTAAGCTTCAACCATTGCATGACTTTACTGCATGTGAACCAGAACCACCCAAGTAATACTGAAAAAGATTGTCTCGTTTGGCAAATTGCCATAAGCCATTTATAAGTGCTTATTCACATAAGCCAAGGCAAATATGTGGAGGAGATTGTCTCGTTTTACGGAAAAGCACTGTTAAACGTGCTTATGAAAATAAGCCCATGGTTACCAAATATATATATATATATATATATAGAGAGAGAGAGAGAGAGAGAGAGAGCCACACACGCGCACACACCCGAGACTATGATGGCGCAGGGTTGTAAGAGAGTGAAGCCTAATATAAATTCTTTGATACAGACTAACTACAACTTGACGTTTAATGCCTCAGCAAAAGTGGCCATATTCCTCAAGAGAAAAACAGTAGTTTACCATTCACCAAAAAAAAAAAAAAACAGTAGTTTACCGCTTGCTAAAGCATCAAGCTTGAGTGTGATTTGTGGATTCTGATGAAGCTTGAGCAGTATGATTTGACCAAACAAGGACGCTCCAGGATGGATTTTGCTTGTGCTTATCATGGTTCTGCAGCAGATCAGATTCTGTTCCGTGCAACATTTCCCACATCACTTGTACATCTTGATACCCACAAGTTTGCACTTCATCCTGTAACTTCAGCAGCCCTCTACCTGCACCAAACAACAACACCATTCATAATTAGAATAGTTTTGTCATTGACACCAAACTTTGGCTATGGCACAAATGACCCTTTTAGGCCATAATGGATCACTAAAAGCTCCGTTTGTCTTCAATAAACCTGGGAAGATTGTTGAAAATTCCCCTGTCGAAAATTTTATTAATGAAAAGGATCTGATAAATTTTTGTACATACAATACAAGGTTTTGGTACAATGCAATTTTTATGCATAGAGTACCGATAATTTTCACCGATAAAGTTGGTGCTATGTGCAGGTTATTCCTAAAACAGGAGGATATGAAGTGGCACTCATAAAGATGTGGAACCTATGTTAAATAGGCCTTCCTGTCCTCATGTTTAGATAAGATAACAGATCAAAGTTTAGGTTGGGTGCCACTTATAAGTCAAAACAAATAAATTCATGATAGTGGCGTAATGGTTGAAGATTTGTTCATAGCTGTGTGTAGATATGTAGATATTCGAGCAATTACAATTTATGAGCTTCCTTTTGTCTCAAAATGCGCTGCTTAGTGGATATGAAGCTAAAGCTTCATGAACCAAAAGCAAATAGGTAAACGCACACAAACACGCATCTATTATTCTAGATCCGTTCTATCCACTAGCTTCTGTGTCATTACTATAAACCATTGCATGCGAAAAGCGAATCAAAAAAAAAAAAAGGAAACCTCTTTCTTTTCTTATTTATCTTTTCCTTCAGATTCTTTTGTGGCCATAATTCTTGCTTTATTTTTTCCCATATTATAAAAGTACAAAATTTCAGGGCATACATTGAATGCAAAAAAGGTAGTGGCCTCCACGGCAGAATCAGAAGGAAGAAAAAAGACAGCCAGAAACAGAGTACCAATCAATGACACAACAGCTTGCTGGCCCTACTAAGCCCTGCAAATTCAATTTGTGCAGATAAAGGAAGAAGAAGAAGAAGATGATGATGATGATTCAATCACGTACACAGAGAGAGAGAGAGAGATGATGAAATGTTTTTTGCTGTTGCTGATATGATATCTCCATGGGAGATTTCTATGCGATGGATGTTATAATTATGAATAAATTACAATTATGCTCATAATAACGAGTTCAGAGAGAACCATTTCTTCTCTTACACATACAGAATTGGAAAAGTGTTAGTGACAGAGTATATCAAGAACAGAGATCAACGAAGAAGGAGAGAATGGAAGTGAAGAAGAATACCGTTTTTGCGAGCTCTGAGACGAGCATAGAGAGCAAGCCGGAGACGCCTTACGCCAAAAACCATCTTGTTCCAAATACCCATACACTATTATTATTCGTCTCCTTCTTCTTCTTCCTCCTCCTCCTCAGCCAATTCTTGTGTGTACAAAAAAGCTTCAAACTTCAAATCATAAATTTCTCTCACTACTAATAATCACCATCACAGTTCATTTCAACTCAACCTTTCTCGAGGAGAAATCGTGAGTCTGAGGTTGGTGATTGGCTTCCTAGCCCAAGTTGGGTCACTATACTGCTTTCCGATTGTGCGTTATAAATAAAAGGCTGTGAGTCAGATCACCGACACGTGATCTATTAATATATATATATATATATATTTGCTTTAAAATGATAATTTATAAATTTCTTTTTAATCTGAGTTGCCTCCTCCATTAATTCCACTAGCCTCGTGTGTTCATGACTTTTCTTACTGTGATCCATTCATTATTTACTCTATTGGATGGGGGTTCTTACTGTGATCCATTCATTATTTATTCATTATTTACTCTATTGCTGGCCATTCATTTTTAAGGGAAATATGGGATTATGTTACTAATCCCATTTTCCATTGGTGTCATGATAATTTTTTTACTAAATATAAATATCTTTCTATTAGAACAAATCATGTTTAAAATATCGTTTGATACTAATTACAAATATATCTTTTAGCAAAAATTCAAACAGTGTTTCACTACATTATAAAAGATTAACCCTTTTGTTACATCTAAATCTCATTGTTTTAAATGATTTATTAAGATAATAATGGTTATGCTTAGTTTACTTGGACACTTGGAAATTTCTACACCTAAACAAATCATATAATTCAATATTTTTTTATTGGGATGGTTTCTTTCAATCCTAACATATAGGTTTTGTTTGGTAACATTTCTGGAGATTGTAAAAGCTCATTCAAAATAGTATTTTTCTGTAAAATGAGATAATTTTATTCATATATTTACCTAAATTTATATAAAAATATTTCTCAACACGTTTTTAAATAGACACAATCAATCTATCTTGAACTACTTTAATCATTTTGTTTCCGGAAAGAATCAAGAGAATATATTCTAATTTTATAAATTAATAAGAAGAAGAAGAAGAATCAAATCCCAAGACATGAGCCACCAAACGTCAGAAGGTTTTGTCGTTGCATAAATGGAAAAGGATTATATATTTAATATATGAAAGCAGAAACACACACGTGGTCGATATTTTCAGCATACGTTTGACTCCAAAAAAATGTCGTTTTGACACGTGTTTGATTTCCAGCTCTCAAATCTCAAGACACATCTACATCAAATTTTTTTTCTTTTTTTTTCTTGAAATTGGATAATTATGCAAAAAAAAAATAATTATGTTTGAAAACAAAATGTGAACCAGCAGACTCCAGCCATCATCACTAGTTGCTGTCTACGTGCGCGTGGGCGGTTTGGCTGTCTCAACTTGGGATCATCATAATTTGAAGCTTTGTATTTCGTATGCTTGGAATTAATTTTAGTAAAAATGAGATGGAGATAGAAATAAATATAAATATAAAAAAGGAAGGGTCAAAAAATCAATTCAATACAATTCCATGAGTTTCATCGTGAAATTCATTTCTACCCATTTTGAATTCTATTTCCATTTTCCAATTCCACCATACCAAACATAAGAAATGAATTCAATTTTCAATTCCACCTCCCAATTCCATCATACCAAATGAGGCAATAGTTGTTTGGAAATTTTATTTTTGTAAAGGGCGTGAATTGGAGTACCTTTTTGTATATAAAAATGTATTTTTTTTGCATAAAACCTAAAAATTATTAATTATATAATTAATTGTAAATTTTATTTTGCATTATTAGGCTAAAATTACACGTGCCTCTCTTGAGAATTATATCAACTAAATTATTAATTATATATAGTGGTATACTCCCTTCTATCCATATTATTAATTACCTTTTTTAAAAAGAAATATATTGTCCTTATTACAAGTTACCAAGTGTGTATTTATTACATTTTTTTTAAAGACTGTCCCTATTTGAAATCTCCTAAATTTCACTTTCTATTACTTATTGAATATAATTTATGCTATTAAATAGGTCTAAATTTAAAATTGTATTCCATTTTCAGATCAAGTTAATGACTTAACCACATTTCTTTGATCTTTATGGTATAATTAATTGATGGTTGGAATTTGGAGGTTATAATTTCTCCCAAATTAAACTTGCACTTTTGAGGTGATTCATTACTTGTGTTTGCCAGTAATGAGGTGATTTATTATTAAGCCTTACATGCTAAAAGAGTTATATAATTTAATCTTAATATTCAGATTTTTTTTTTCAATAACGATACACTTCTTTGATCCTATAGATATATCACTTTCAATATATTTCACTCATATCAAATAAAACTTTTAACCTTCATTAACTTCACTCTAAAATTCAACAATGTTTCAAATTTATTCTTATTTAATATACATTATTATATTATATGAAAACAAAGTCAACACAATAATAAATGAAAGATAAATTTTTATACTAATATGAAAAGTTTAATACAATAATTTATAAATATGACATAAAAATACCTTCTCTAACATCAAGCATTTGACTTAACCAGATGCATCAGCTTAAGCAGAGATCTCAAGTTTAAGCTCTGAGAATGTAACAAGCAGAGGTAAGTATGTGAGAGGAGTTTTATCTCGACTTATCTGTACTGTGAAAAAAAATCCATATCCGAACACACACAATGTTAAATATTTGGTGGTATAACCCGATCTGATTCGGATTGATTTGATAAATTCTTCAAATTAAATTGAGGTGAATCAAAAATCTGAATGTACCACCCAAAAAAAAAATCATCCTCTCTGTCTTACATGTCTTATAAATCAAAATACTGTATTGATGATTGGTGTGCAGAGAAGTAAAGAAAATAATTTGGAGGAGGGAGAGGACCACATTTACAAATCAGAACGTCGGTGACGTAGTCAATTAGGGATCAAATTTCAACAATGGCTGCTCCTCCAAATTAAACTCACCTTTGCCTATTAAATTCAAAATTCACCCATTTATCATTAATCAATGATAACATAAATAAACAAATAAATAAAAATATCAGTGTTAGTATCCATTAGGTTATTCCACCACGCTTTTTATGATTTTTTTAAATACATTATTCATGATGAACTTTTGCAGATACTGCATTAATTACTTCTTTTATAGTCATTGGATATTTTTATTTTAATTTAAAGATATTTTATATTAAATTAAAATTCTAATTGAGTTTTTAGTACTTTTCACATGATTGAAATTAAGCATGCAATGAATTCTCACATGCATTTATTTGTAATTACTCAATAATTACATTACATTTCAAATAGACACTCAGAAATTAAAAAATAATAAATAAATTGGTTGTGTGATGGTCAATGTTAGGAATCAATTAAATAGAGCATGCCATATTCTTGAAAACAAGCAAGGGAGAAAAATTAGGGGACTTTTGGGTTGTAGATGACAAACACAAAGTCTTTGTTTTGATTACTTAATTGGGGAAAATGTATAGAAAAAGATTTATACTTTGAAATTGAATGGTTCCTCTTTATTTATTAAGGTTTAAATTTATTTTGTTTTTATTTGTCAGTTTCAACTAATTAAGAGGAGGTAAATGGGAACAAAACTGTGTGTCACTCAACCTTCAACTCTTCTTGTCTCATTTTCTTTGTCTATTTGCACCTAATAATTCCTATCAAAATACTCATACATAGGTTTTACCAGCCAATAATAATTTCATTATAAACAGAAGTTAGATAATAACTACTTTATAAATATTAAAAAAATTAGTTTAGTTATTTCTAAGAAAAAAAGTTATGTGTTGGCTTTGTAAATTAACCCTTTTAATTATTTTTCTTAAAAAAATATTTAAGGAAATCGTGTAATCAAGAAAGATGATTTGAGAAACAAGTTGTAAACATTTGGAGAACAAAGTTGCTTGAAATCTTACATTTATGATCAAATTAAACAATTTTACTAACTCTTATACTCCATCTAGGATCAAAGAGCCTATTATACACACATCAATGAAGACTGATTTTAGTAGAATGGGTTAGTCCCTCAAACGAATCAATTATCAAATATTCATTTGAAGAAGTGTACACATTTAGTGTCCTATAACATTTAGAACACAATTGCATCCAACAAAAAGATGCATGAGCTTAGCAAAAAACAAAAATAGAAGGAGAAAGTGTGTGTGTTATCGACATATAATAAAAAGCATTAGTCCTAGTAAAAGAAGTTATAACTGCTTAAATATAGGTTTCAAATTTAAAATTGTACGAATGCACAAAACATCTTTAAATCTATATAAATTTTAAATTTAAGTCTGCTTAAAATAACCAACCCTTAGTTAAATCTGATAATATTATCACTGGTTGTCAGATAAACTTGACTGTACAGGAAGACATGGAAAATCTTGTCCTATGGTTCATCCTACTTAGACCTATTATGAAACAAAATCGAAGGCAATAACAATAAAAGTAGGAAGCTATATATATATATATATATATATGTGGAAGAATGATAAAGTTGAGAAAGGGTTTCATTCTATCAAATGCTTCTGTGTAAGAAACTAATGTTAGTGTTAAGGTTGAAAAGGGTGATAATTATTGGATTCATTGTGGAGGTTTGGACAAAAGCAAAAGGCATGGGATGATATGTGTTGTTCTTGGAAGTTTCACGTTGCTTATTAAATCATTATTGATGGGTCAATTTTGGAGACAGTGGTTTTTTAATCTTTGCTTTTAGGATTTACGATTAAGTTAAAGCATGTGATCTTTGCTTTTAGGTACTGTTAATGGATTTAAGTTGTGCTGATCCACAGGTTTCAAAAATATAGCCTTGTATACAGATTCAACAGAGACCGTCGTGATGTTAATCATCCTTCCACGGTATCATTGAGAATGTTAGGACATTATCATATATGAATAATGAATTCAAATGTTATTTGGGAACGTGATAAAGAAGTACTTTTACGCAAGCCGATGTAAATATGTAAAGGAAATTATCTCATTTTGCGAAAAAACACTGTTGAACATGCTTTTGAGAAGCAAATAAACTTTTCCAAACAACCACACTATAAGTTACTCTACGTGGGAGACTATTTTGGCTACTTATTATTCAACTCGGTTGTCTCTTACTTTTGTTTGTATTTTTTGTAGCATTGATCAACCCCCATCAAGATCATATGCAATGGTTCTTGATGGTGATATATACTTAAACTACTTTTGTCTATGTGTTTTTTTTAGTTAATACATCCAAAATTTGAGTATCAAACACCAAAAAAAGAAAGGAAGAAAACTTGATAGAGCATGGTAGTGCAAACACATTACAAATCTTCATCCAAAAATTCCATACTTAGTATGATCAAGTTTTAAAAGGACAACAAGGCGTGAGAGTGAGTCCAAGCTCAAGAATCTAAGTCTAACGTTTCAGAAGGCCCAATACAAAGTACTTGATATTGTTAGAATATAGAGACAAAGCACAATTTCGAATTTCATAAAAGGCATTTGCTAAGAGAGTTTTAATCTTAACACTTTCGCCGACAGAAATTAGTGACTTGGGATATCCTGCGTCTTGCGCTCACACACAGGGGGCTGGGGGCCAGTGAAGCTGTGCAAGAATTGAAATGATCAGAGGAGGGGAAGAAAGGTTCAATTCAAAATTCAAACCAGAAGGGTATGGAATGTAATTTTGATAAAGCTCGGGGAAGTGAGGGTAATCCACCCAAAGATTAACAGTAGACCTTATTAAAAAAATTACAAAATTCAATATTTTACACAAGATGAAAATTTTGCAGCGTAATTCCAATGCCAAGAGATCAATTGGGATTTTCCCATAATATCTGGAATGCAAGGTTGATACTTCTCTTGAAGTAAACTTCTCAGAGCACTCTCTCCTAACTTTTCTGTGTATGAATACTGCAAATGGAAGGCAATCTTCATAGCCACCACAGCATCTCTTATATTCTTCGTTATTCGCCTTCACCTGTGGCCGATTTCACAAGAAGCACAATTTCAGTAAATCTACAGATATATTAACAATATAAACATCATCAAAAGGGTTGCTCCACATTTAATAGCATATGGCCTAACATAAATCTTCCTATCAGCTGGAGAATATAACCCCAACATTTTAACATAACAAAATCTTATTTCTAGCTTATTTCAAGTGTTTTTGCACTGTATGAGATAAGTATGTTAAAAGAATTTTTTCTCAAACTACGTAGATAAGTGGTCTTGGGATGTCCAAGCTTGATCTCAAACAAGCACTAACAGATTGCAGAAGTCGTCCAAATTCTAGTTTTTTATCATGCATATAGAGATTAGATAGATGCTGAGTCCTGACTGCAGAAGGGGTCCAAATTATAATGTCCATGGCTTCATACTATCTTGCACTAAAGCATTATGTGAAACCTGCGCTGAGCTATGTTCATCCTAGAAGTTCATGTGAACTGAGCAAAAGCACTACAGGAGTTCAAACTTCCTGCCTCTCATGATCTAAGGCATTATGTGAATCTGTCATGAGCTATATTGAGAACTCACTGTTTTGGGGGGGTTTTGGGGTCCACGTGTACAAAGAAACTCGCCGCAACAATGAGATAGCATAGAATAAGCATCAAGCCCTTAAAATAATTGGAGGTCCCATCCTGCAGTGATGACAGAAATTTGGGGAATACTTGTCATGGAACATTAATGACAGCGGCAAGAAGTAAAGCATAACACACCAAGATGATTAGCATCAAAGCATTTTGAAAAAAAACGATTGTTTGTCAAAATGCAATTTCAGATTCCAAGGGATAGTTTACCAAACAAATGTTACAGATGACAGCAGACTCTTGAACAAACATGATATTCAACTTGATTGAGTCCTGTTCAGAATCACTCACATACAGGGATTCTACATTCAGAATTGACAATCAGAGGGACAAATGATAAAAACCACATACCTGCAACATAAATGCAACAACGAGCACGGTGATAAAAAGTGTAGCAGTCTCGAAGAGTTGAAAATTCAAGTCCATTGGTTTTCCCATGCACCACCCTACTACCACACAAAAGGGTATCTGCAATTGTCAATTCCATAGAAATCATCAACCTTGTTTGAAAAATTGAAAAAGTCAACCCTACAATAACAGTGTAGCACCGTACCACAAACATAGATATCTGAGTAGATGATCCAATAGCAACTCCAAGTGTAATATCCTGCAGAGAAATTGACACCATAAGTAAAACTGAACAGCATCTATAAATTAAAATGTGGACTTTGCAGGTCACTCACAAGCTTGTCCTTCATGGCGAACATGATAGCACTCGCGTGCTCTGCAGCATTTCCTACAATTGGAAGCAATATGACACTAATAAATGCCACTGGCATATTCCATGACTCAGACGCCCCCTGCAAGACAACAAAGCACAAACATCTATGAATAAGCCCAAGACACAATGCCAAAGACAAGGATCAGCACTCTCTGCTATCAAGATTGACAGTAATGCAGCACAGTACAACTGTAACTAAGATTTAGCAGCAGAAGGTTCAACCCAACTACAAAAAATACGTGAATTCATGCTATAATCAAAGAGCTAATACTTACACAAAGGAACAAACTCTAATAGAACACATAGAACAATCCTGACAAGATTTTTAAGGAAAATAAAACAGCTCAACAACTGATTCTGTAAGAAATCAGATTTATGACGAAGTTTCCTCCATTTTGTGATGGGAGAGGCAGAAACAAGGATGCCAGAAAGTCAAAACAATATGAACAAAAAAAATGCCAATATCAAGGAAATATTTACATACACAAGATCTCAATATTACATAAGCATAGACATGTATAAGATAATTGTCTATGATAAAAATACCTGTATGGCATCCACAAGGTATCCAGATAAAATAGAAACCCATGCCGTCAAAATAGCAAGCCAGCCTATTGCCTCCCATTTTGTTAATTCACATTCTTCTTCCTCATCAGGATTTTCATTATCATCTCCTTCCTACATTTAAACATGTACATTTGCATGAAACCTTTTACAACTTAAAATAAAAATTTCTATCAAACAAAATCTTCACAACAAATAGCCCCATCGAAAAAATGAGCAAGTGAAACAAAATTTTTCAATTTCCAGGTGCAGGAACGAGGGTGGAAAAATATGTCCCCACTGAAAACTCCAACAACATAGACCCATATACTTTCATCATGCATACATTTCAAAGAACTTAATGATAATGCATGCTCTGAATTTCATCACATAAACCAGATTTATTAGTCTTAAGTGGTCCTAATATCTTAAAGAATAAATACAAAATTTATTCAAGAACCTCCATCTTACACACTTCCTTCTCAGTCACTTCTTCCATTTTCTTTATTTTTTTAATTTATTTAGTCTTCAATTATTAATCTGCTCTCACTTTCTCATGGAAGATGGCAATGTTCTTAATTAGTTGGTATATTTAAACCAAGTGACCAAATAAAACATGCATCGCTCTCTCTTTTTTGGGTATCTTTTTGAAAATAGCACCTGACACAGATAAATATATATTTCATTCTTCAACCCTACCTAATAATTTGGTTCCCTGACTGGTAAAATGGCGACTAGAAAATATATAATATTTGTTTAAATGAAAAAAAGGTAATTGAATGATAAAAAATGGTTGTCTTTTCTAACAAAACAATCTGACATGGCAAGGCTCGACAAGAAGCCAGAAGAAAAACTTAAAGCACTAACCTCCTCAAGGGAACTATAATCACCGTGATGACTTCTTAATTGAAAGAAAAGGTAGCTAGCATATGCTATCAGCATTATGCAGCTACTAAATCTGGACAAAGAAACCTCTGACTTGCCAAAGTGAACCTCTGAGTGAGTAAAGTGAAGCACAGCAGGAAATAGTATTCCCATTACAGCCATCAATAGCAAACCAGAATTCACAACAGCAGATGCCTGTTGCAAAGGATAATTACAATGTCACCTATGGAGCATCACAAGGACAATAATGGCAAAAGCAGGAGTTGAATTCATAATCAGGTCATGACGTCTACCTTGTTGAAAACCTGAACCTTTTGGTAGTGGACAATACCACCAGTAAGGAATGCACATCCCAGAACAAGAAGCATATTTGACAAAATTGATCCCAGCAAAGATTGCTGAACAACCCTGATCATCCCATTTTTCAAAGCATAAATTGATATGATCATTTCAGTTGCATTGCCAAACGTGGCATTTAGCAAACCCCCAACTGCACAAAATGACAAATTTTGAATCAAATGACATAGACTAGTACAAGAATAAATACTACAAGTAAAAGAAAGAAAATTAGGAATAGGGATGAGGTTTTCTGGGAAGCATATGTCTCAACGTGCAATTCATTTTCAATACACTAACTTTTGTATTCTATTACACCATCTTGTGGTGTTAGTCAAGCGTGCCATGTGTAATATTCCATAACATCATGACGCTCTTGTGGGAATTAAAACTTAATTGTCATATATGCAAATTGCAAAATTAGACAATATAACTTCTTTTTTAGATTTAAATAAAACCTGTACTATATAGCAACTAAATATACCTGTTGGTCCTGTAAAAAATGCAAGCTGCCTGCACCAAAAAGATTAGTAGATAGGTCTGTGAGTACTAGATTGTAATAAAGGTGAAAAAGAAATTAAGTAAACATAAGATTCCTTTAAACAGGCCAGCGCTTACTCAGTAGCATAACCCAGACGTTCCGCCAAAGGAGTAATACCCAGTAACGCGAAGAAGAACACCCATCCCTGACACAAGAAGTAACCATCAACAAATGAAATAGGAAGTAATGAAGCTACAAATACCTATTTTACATCCTTTTTACTGATCCCATACCCACCCAGGGGAGAAGCAAGATTGAAATGATAGGTAGGTTTTTCAATCCAGATTTCATTCATATTTAAATTTTCACAGTTCTGTCTTGACAATACCAAATGCCAACAAGGAAGATTGAGAAATGAATCCATACATGGTTTCCAGTTAAATAATTTAGCAATATGGCTAATGGGCCAAAAGGTAGCAACATGTTGATCTTCGCTTTAATTAAGACAACGTATATGCTCCTGATAGGTCTTATCCCTATTTGCTTGAATATGGATGAGCTGGCCAAATTTACGGAAGAAAGCACATGAGTTGTCTCAGATTGAAAAGCATGGACTTTCCCCGGATTTGTTGAGGAGCTAAAAGGGACCTCCTCATCAAAATCGAGTTCTATCTTCTCTACAGAGCCCATCTGCATGGAAAAGCAGTCAACTAGTTAGTGTTTCAGCTAACATGCAACAAGAAAGATATTGAATATTTTCTGACAAAATCCCATCAGCGAGAAAGCTATACAACTGACTGACTGAGAATATAAACAGAATCCCGCCAAAAAAAAAATACATAGAAAAACACACATGCAGTTCATGATCATCAATTTGCAGTAGAGTACGTGATCAAATGCATTCCCCACCTGGAGAATACCGCGAATAATTTAGTCTTTTCAAGCTTTTAATGGAAAAGTTAGGCAGCATATCAAGTGTCTTCAGCTTTCTATATTCATATAGTCACAACCCATATTACAAACTCGGGACAGCTGAAAAGAATTAAAGCAGCAGTTATTGAGATCAGAAGAAAAAGAGCAAAGGTATGTATGAAGCATCAAAACTGAACAAATCGAGACAATAAGCTCGAGGCGGAGCACTATATGAATACAAGATAGTATTGCATCATAAGCCATGCGCAGCAGGTGAAGTGAACGGAATCAAAAAGACACAAACTAGATCAGAGAGAGCGACAAAGACGCAGTTTACCTGCGAAAAAATATAGGATTCGAAGAGGGAAGATCTTCAAGACTGATCCAACTCGGGTGAGCAATCCGAGATAAGGGGAAAAAGAAGAGACAAATCCAGTGAGCCCACGAAAGGAGTCTCTGAAACACGAACAGTATCTGTCGACTCTGCTTGCTGTACCTCCCTCATGCCCCGTCAGTTAGAGAGAAGATGGTGTCAATATCGCCTCTGCGGGAGAGAGATGCTGAGAAGAAGGAAGGAAGGAAAGAAGATGGCGGCGATATAGGAGAATACACTTGTACGGCCACTAACTACGGAACAAGTCGCCTAGGCAGCTTCTTCGAAGTATCATACCTCCAATCAGAATCTGGATATATTTAATTCAATTTAATATGTAGCAAGACAGGAATTTTTTTCCTTCTTCTGGGCCCCCCACCACCAATTTCCGAGACGAGACACTTGAATCAAATGTTGAAAAATAAGAGAGAACGTGGCTTGTTTAGTCATTAGTGCTCAGTCAGTGGGTTGTCATGAAGCTGAAATATTTGACATCAAATAAACAAGATGATGACAGAGAGCCATGTTTAAAAACCTAGTGGATGTGAAATCGGAAAGCACGATGGATTTGGTTTTCATGCGGCTAAAATGGGGTTGAGCTTTGCATTCACACACACACCCAGAGATATTTGCATACCATTTTTTCGTTTTTTTTTTCTGTTCGACCAAAACCTGTCTGGTTTTTTTTAATACTTGTGTGTAGTAAAAATAATAGATTCTAAAATGAAAGTCTAACCCAGCTCAACCATGAAAACAATTTTTATCCCATCGACCTGGTGGCTGGTAGTGTTAATCTCACCAATCTAGCTCCGATATGTTGATCTTTGCCTACTTTTTTTTCACAAAAAACTTGATTAAAAACTAGATGTTATGCTTTGTTTAGACAGAAAAAAATGGAGCCAAGAGTAAAGAAAACAAAAATAAGAAAGAGAAAATGTTACTAACAACAACGATTAGATCTAACGAAATAAGTTAACACTTGAGGAATTACTCGTATGTTCTGTAATTTTTTTTTTTTACTTTTCATGCTTTTCTCACTATTCAAAGGTAAGGTTAAAGTAATTCCTCAATCCCAAAAGGGGAAAAAATCAGTTCACACATGCTCATATAATAATTTTCAAAATTAGATGTAACATAAAGTGGAACAATCAACAAAGCAACAATAACCCCAAGAAATAGAATAGAAATTACGGGAGCAGAAGCGAGAATGATGAATTTTTTTTATTGACCAAACGAAGCATAAATGTTAAATAAGTGGGAATGCATGAAATTAAACTTAAACTGCTGGCAAAAAAAAAAAGAAATTAAACTTAAACTTAAGTAGCCTACCACAGTTGCTTTGAATCTACTTAAGATGTGGTAAATTTAAAAATATGATTTTTTTTGTTAAATACGTATATCATTCTATCATAAAATAATGATGTTTGAAACATAGCTAAATATTAAATATAGACAATTGTTTGAGTGGAAATTTGAACTTCGACTTGGCATTATGTTAAATCCAACCCTGTTAATTATAAAGTGTGATGTTGATATATAAAATTGGTTTGAATCATTCCTCATTCATAGTTTGTATGAATATTCATGAAGCGTGCCTTTCATTTTCATGCATGACTTGGTGACTTGGAAAGCCAAACAAGAGGAAGAATTAAAAAGTGAAACAACAACCAAACAAATTTGAATGCCTAAACATACATGAATCCTATATCAATTCTTCATTCATTCACTCAATTCTTCTCAAAGGGAAAATGAAACGAAATTTCTAATCATGATTTTGCTTGATTTGATTGGTGGAATTAAGAGGGGAAAAACAGCAAAAAAAAATTTATTTGATAAAAATTTGATTTAATACATTCCTTTAATATGGATATAAAATTGGCTATATTAGCTTCACATACATCATACAAGTGACTTTTATTTCAACCTATCTCTATAAATTGAAGTCTCAATAAAAGTCAATTTGTGTAATGTGATTTATATTTGGATAAGTTTTCATTAGAAAGTGGGTATGGGGAAAATACATTTTTTTAATCCTTTTAGTTTTGACACATACGTAAATAAATCCGTACAGTTTTATAGTTTGACTCTTATGTAACTCAATTTTTGAATTCGATTCATTACCTCCTATCCTTATAGTTTTTAAGCATTTTATAAATTAGTTGATAGAGACCGAGTCAAAATATAAAAACTTAGTTACAACGTCACAACTTTAAAGACTAAAACTTATTCTTTCCGATATCAATTTCACATAAATTAAACATATTCGAATTATATATTAAAATTTTAACTTTCAAAGTAGCTAACTAAAAGATAAAAAAAATTATTTAAACATAATGTCGGGAGAAAAGCTTATTTATTCCTACCAATGATCATATTTCAAAAGCTTGTATATAACAACAACAACGATTTTCATTATAATTCCAACTTCTTGAGTAAACAATGGAAACAATTCTGTGCTTATTTGTAGAGCCCGTCTGGACCACCAAAAGTCATTCCCACGTAAGTCGAGACAAAACCCCTTTAACATAATTACCTCCGAATCTATGATCGTTAACCCCAACAGAATTTCTGTGTGTGTGTGTGTCCATGCAAAGCCAATTCTGTACTAACTGATTCAAAAAGTGAGCATTGGCTGTGCATTTAAAATGAAAATGTCCGGGAGCTATTTTTAATCCGCACTCAAAATCAAATTCTTTATATTCATTAGCGTTTTATTGTGTCTTTTATTTTTAAAAAATAGAATACATTATCATATGTTATTGAATAATTTGACACGATATATACAAAAAATTTAACCGAAATGTTTTTTTATTTAATCTCTTAGGGAGCTCAATTCTTCACTATATTATTTTTCTTAAACAAAAGACTGCCAACATCACACACACACAGATATATATATATATATGACAAACTACAAAAGCTTATAACCTGCTAGATTTGAGATTGTTGTTTTTTTTTTTTTGCCATGAAAGATGCATTTGATATATAAGATAAACTGATTACAAAGGAGTCCGAATAACAGTACAGCAGAAAGAAATACAATCAAACAAACAACAAGGAACAACCGAAAAGAAACAAAAAATCTCAAAACTATCCATTGTCAAAATCTTCTAGCGAAGCATCTTTGGCAATTAAGCTACGAAGCTGTAATGGAGGCCGAGAAACCCAATCAGACGGGCAAGACCTGGACAAAGAAGCTTTAGCAACCCA
>JANTPZ010003997.1:0-18798 GCA_025593235.1 Vachellia pachyceras
GTAGAGCACAAAACTGTTACTGGTGTTCTACGAATGATTGAGAGTGAAAGGTAATCTCATTTTTGTATACCCAGTCTTATAAATTATTGATAAACCTAATTTTTGCAGGCATATCCTTGTTCTCATGAATACATGCATAAATATGCTCATTATTTTACTTTTATAAAATATATCTTGAGCTTTTGGAATGTGTTGAGTATAATTTGTGAATAATGTTTTGGTTAATTGTTTATATATATAATGATGTATGCTTATATGCAAGGGTTAGGGCCGACATTGATATACTCCATTGGATTTGACTAAGCTTCTTACCTTCTTTGCCTGGTAGTCTATTCAGTGGGGAATATGTTGCCTCCTTGCTCATGTTTCTTCTATACATATATTGTTCTTGTAATTTCTCTTGTGAGTTGAGAATTAAAGTTTTAGTTAATATGATTAATTTTTTTTTGGGTCATTCATCAGTGCGTGAATAAAGCAACTGAGTTCTTGAACATGCTATGCAGCCTGCTTTCTTCAGTTCTTCCCCTGGTTTTTCAGATTAGGTGAAGCAGTGGATAGAACACTTCTAAAACATCTGTTGAAGATGTTTACTGCTCTGGGAACTTATGCAGAAAGCTTTGAGAAGCCGTTCCTTGAAGCTACATCTGAATTTTATGCAGCTGAAGGTGTGAAGTACATGCAGCAATCAGATGTTCCAGACTACTTGAAGCATGTTGAGGTTTTTCCTCCTCCTGCCCACTTGTATTTCTTCTTAACATTAGTTTTTGACCCTGCTGCATCATTCCTTTATTAATTCCTTAATAAATGCACCATGCCATGTCTTTTCAGAATTTTTTCTGACCAATTCTTTTTTCCTTTCCATTTTCAATTGTTCATTGTCATCCACATCTCACGGTGTTTGTTTTCTGATGGGGTATGTTGCATACTGTTGTTGTAGACTAGATTGCACGAAGAACATGAGAGATGCTTGATCTACTTAGATGCAAGTACCAGGAAGCCCTTAATAGCAACAGCTGAAAAGCAACTTCTTGAGCGTCATATTCCTGCCATTCTTGATAAGGTGCTGTCTAACGCCAACTTTGGGTGAAATATGCGCTTTTCCTGTAGTTTTCAATTATTCATTTTCTTTTAAATTTACAGGGTTTTATGATGCTCATGGAAGCAAATCGTATAGAAGACCTTCAGAGAATGTACTCACTCTTTTCAATGGTTAATGCACTTGAATCGCTAAGGCAGGCATTGAGTTCATATATCAAGAGAACTGGGCAGGGAATTGTAATGGATGAGGAGAAAGACAAAGATATGGTTTCTTCCCTTCTGGACTTCAAGGCTTCTCTTGACCAAATATTGGAAGAAAGCTTTTTCAGGAATGAAGCATTCTGTAACACCATTAAAGATTCATTTGAGCATCTCATCAATCTTCTTCAGGTACTTTCTGTTTCTCTGGTTCTTTTGTTGGTTATTCCGTCCCCAGATAGAAAGCTTTTGCTGATATATGTTCTAGCTCTGCTTGGTTGAAGCTGTCCCCCGCCCCCCAGCTTTTCCTCCCCTTGGTCCTCACTTTCCACTAAGATACACCACCAAACCTAAAATATATCTCAATCCCAAAGAAATCAAAAGAGGGAACACGGTTATGTTGACACATTAAGAAGAAATTAGGGTCGAGGACCAAAAACTGAATTTGATGAGATGTACCTGGTTTCGAGATGTCCTTTATGATTTCAATTGAGGGGAAGAAACTAAGTAAGCTTCTGCTCAGCCCCAGAAAAAAGCACCAAGTACATATTTTCAGTGTCCATTCTGCAATGTTCCATGGGTTTTTCTTGTGTGTTGTGTTGTTTTCACTTTACTAAGGTCAATTTATCATTATTCCCTGTAAGGCGACAAGCCTCATCATTTCATCATTAGACTACATTTAAGAGCTTGTTGTATGAAGCGGCTTGTGAACATAAGTTAAATGAACCTTTTGACGTTCAGCTAGTTTGAGCATGTTATAAACCACGTGGTCCTCTGACGTGTATATTTGGTTTTTATTTGGGCATGATTAACCTTGCACTAATAGAGTTATGTTTTTCCCTCCTGTGACAGAACCAACAAGCGGAGTTGATTGCGAAGTTTTTGGATGAGAAACTTCGTGCAGGTAACAAGGGTACTTCTGAAGAGGAATTGGAGGGTACTCTTGATAGAGTTCTGGTTTTGTTCAGGTTCATTCAGGTATGTATGCTCCTTGTCAGTCTGAGCAATTGACATTTACTCCTTGTGTCTTTTAATTGTTATTATGTACTTGTGTTAACTTTTCTCTCCATGTTTATTCTGGGATCACTGCTTGACTTTATTGCTGCTTAAGGGCAAGGACGTGTTTGAAGCATTCTATAAGAAAGATCTTGCAAAGAGACTGCTTTTAGGAAAAAGTGCTTCCATTGATGCAGAAAAATCTATGATCTCCAAGGTTAAGAATTTCTCACCATTTTGACTTATCTTGTGGGTAAGATAGTTCTGTGGTGTGGCCACATATAGCATTATTGATTTGTCGTCTTATTGATAATGCAGCTGAAGACTGAGTGTGGTAGCCAGTTTACAAACAAATTGGAAGGAATGTTCAAGGTATTTGTTTTGTTTGAATCATTTCAAATTATGTACTCAAGTTACTATATAGCAGTCTACTCCTTACCGGCCTTAAATCATTCTTCTCTTATTTATTAGTTAACATGGAATTTTGCTTGGGGAAGAATTCTAAAAAGGTTTAATATCACCCTACACTAAACTAATATTAGTGGAATTTGAGCCGGGTTTGAAATTTTACCCTTTCCTAGTTAGGGGAATTAGAGAATCAATGCGGAAATCGTTCAAATTGTTTGATTATTTTAATCAAAGCAGAACCAATTCACTTAACCTGAAATCTGTTGCCTCGTGGCTGGATGTTCAGAGCTACTCACGTATCTGCTGCCAATGTTTTAGTTCATGCTAGTGTTTACATAATCTCCATTGCTGACCTACTGTAATTGGCTCTGTCATCATATTTGCCTGTCAAGTTGTATTTCTGCTGTTGTTTTCCTTCATGAACAGCTGCTTCATTATCAACTATTCAACTTGTTTGTGTGGTGAATCAAGAGGACATTTTTCTCCAGTATTGACATTTTAAATGGCCTTTCTCAGACAAGCTGAAAAAATATTTGGCTTTCTTTCTATGATAGAAATGCATTTATCTTGAGATCTTGTGTTAGATTTTATAGATTTGCATAACTAGTCTGCCAATGCCAGTGATCTGAGTAGCATCTGGAACTGTTGTAGCCTGTATCCTTAACTTACAAACTCTCCAAATTTGTCTAATTCAGGACATTGAATTATCAAAAGAAATAAATGAGTCCTTCAAACAGTCATCCCAGGCGAGGACAAAACTTCCATCAGGAATTGAAATGAGTGTTCATGTCTTAACAACAGGGTAAGCTTTGTGTCTTTCCTTTCTTATCTGTAACCTTCGTTAATTTCTACAGGGGAACTAATTGTTTTGTTGAATGAGTGCAGGTACTGGCCAACGTATCCACCCATGGATGTTAGGCTTCCTCATGAATTAAATGTGTACCAGGTTTCAGCATAAGCATGAATGATTGCTCTTTATATTTTGGCAGTCTTGATACTTTTGAGTGGCATCCCTGATCTGGTCCTTTCCCTCTTCCCTCTCTCTTTACCAGGATATTTTCAAAGGGTTCTATCTAAGCAAATACAGTGGAAGGCGTCTGATGTGGCAAAATTCATTAGGTCACTGTGTCTTAAAGGCAGAGTTTCCTAAAGGAAAAAAGGAATTGGCTGTGTCTCTATTTCAGGTGGCCTTTTTAAAACCAAAATTCAGAAGTTCATGTTCCCACCTATCTTTTATTTCGCCCTACTTTTCTTTTTTTGGTTCTGAATGCCTGGCTCTGTTCAGTTTACACATTATGGTTTTTGTGTGATGTGCTCCAGAGTGTTGTATTAATGCTATTCAATGATGCTGAGAGACTAAGCTTTCAAGATATCAAGGATGCTACTGGCATTGAGGATAAGGAGCTCAGAAGAACTCTGCAATCCCTAGCATGTGGAAAAGTTCGCGTCTTGCAAAAAGTGTGTTCCCATTCGTGGAATTATTTATTTGTAATTGTGGTCTCTTTATCCCTAATGCAAATTCCTTTGGTGAACGTGCAACAGTTACCCAAAGGAAGAGATGTGGAGGATGATGACTCATTTGTTTTTAATGATGCATTTACAGCTCCTCTTTACCGTATAAAGGTACCAGCACTTCCGTAGAACTTTTAGGGATCAGAAATCAGAATAAATGAATCTCAAGCTTCCATTTATTTTTAACAGCAGTGGAGTTTAGTACGTTAATAAAGATTCAAGATTTATGTCAATGAATTTTAGAGCCTTTTGTCTTGGAATACAGGTGAATGCTATCCAAATGAAGGAAACAGTGGAGGAGAACACCAGCACTACAGAGAGAGTTTTCCAAGATCGTCAGTATCAGGTAAATGGCACGGACACAGCACCTCCCGTTCTCTGTGGGCGCACTTTTTTTATTGTGGGAGGGGTTTTGGAAATATTAAAACATTGAAGTCATCCAATGGATGTTGACTCGCCAACTAGCCAGGGTTCTTGTGTGCCACGTACGTGTATTTACATCATGGAAATATAAAACAGCCAATGATCTTCTGTAACGTGGTTGATAGTTGCTATATTATGGAAAAAGACGGTCTGTAACGTTTTTACATTGTTGGCATGGTTGGATGCAGATTGATGCAGCCATCGTGAGGATAATGAAGACAAGGAAAGTGCTGAGTCACACCCTTCTTATCACTGAACTCTTCCAACAGGTAAGCTAAACTCATCATTCATCTTCTAGTTCATTTCAGTTAGCATTCCTGTCAATCTTCGAGTAGTTCAGACGTAATACTTCCCGATACTGGACTCATTTTGGTCAACAGCTGAAATTTCCAATAAAGCCAACTGATCTGAAGAAACGAATTGAAAGCCTCATTGATAGGGAGTACATGGAGAGAGACAAGAATAACTCTCAGATATACAGTTACCTCGCATAAGATCGTTTGCTCGACAATACTTGCAAATTCTTCCTTTTTAAATGACAAGAGAGAGGTTTGATGTTTAATCCCTTGTCATATGTACAGTATCTACGTAGTATCCTTCCGTCCATCCTCGCCCCCCCCCACCCAAAAAAAAAAAAATTTGCTTACGACAGCACTGTAATTGTAAAGCTTATTCATCCCTTTTAAAATTATTCTCCAACATGGGCTTCTCCACTTGAAAGAAGATTGGCCTTTCTTTTGGTTAAGTGGTTTCAATC
Organism: Vachellia pachyceras; assembly: GCA_025593235.1. Classification (NCBI taxonomy): domain Eukaryota; kingdom Viridiplantae; phylum Streptophyta; class Magnoliopsida; order Fabales; family Fabaceae; genus Vachellia; species Vachellia pachyceras. The sequence goes on from JANTPZ010003997.1 coordinate 5,333, forward strand.
GGCTTAAACTATTTTTCAATAACACTATTATGAACCAACTTTTGGCGCAACTAGGACCGTAAGGTATTTTTTTTGGCAACGCATAATATTTGAAATGATTTTTAGTGCATTTAGCATTGTGAAATAGTTTTTCAGTAACAATATTCTGAATTTAGCGTTCTCATTATTGAAGAAGTATTATAAGGGTAAAATTGTGCTAAAATTGGCCTTACGATACTTGATGTCAGTGGGAAAAAAATTTAGGTGCTAAATACTTGCTAAAATTAGTTTTTTTTTTTTGGTATAAACCATCCGGTATCCTGGGTTCATTGCCCGTCCCAGACTAATCCGGACCCCCCGCGATGAGACCTTACGGTGGTAGCGAGGTACCGATGGGACAATCTCTTTGAGGCTGCGTTAATTATCGCGGTTGTCACTCCCCAGGGTTTGAACTCTCGCCCTGAGGAATGTTGGTAGTAGCCTTTGCTAACTCTACCAAGCGTCCATTGATAAAATTAGTATATGATACGTGGTACTCCTGAAGATATATTCCAGTGACGGACGCTACTAAAGCATTTTTGGCTGGTGGACAAGGTGACGATAGTTTGTATGATTCAGAAAAATGGCTGGGTTAGGGAATCCGACAAAATGAAGATCCTTTCTTCCCAATATTTACGATTCCTTCTATTTATACTTGGGAAGATCGAAATAAAGAAAGCCCCGAAGCCACAGTAGCAATGTTTGCCCATTGACGCTTCTTGGATGATCCCACGCGTCCGTCTGGATAGATGATTAACGAGAAGTCTGGCAAAAAAAAAAAAAAAGAGTAATGAGAAGCATTTCTCTGAAGCTTCTAAGGTTTAAAACTTGAACTCATCCTGATTTAGGGTTTGTTTAACTTCTATTTCTAGAATCTAAATTTGGTTTCAAAATCTAGGTTTTACCTTAAAATCTAGATTTTGTCCAAATACACACATTTTTCAGAAAAGCTATTTTTGATACAAAACCTCGGTTTTAAAAAAGTTATTTTCTTGTTAAATCACACTCTCTCCTAATAAATTTTTTTTTCTACTTTTCTTTCTTATTTCCTTTTCTTCTTCCTACTTACTTTTTGACTCGAACTCCGTAAAAACTAATAACTTCCAAATACAATCATTTAAAACCTAAGTTTTGAACTCGGGCGTAATCCGTAAGAGCTATTCTCCAAAATTTATTTTTTAAAATCTAGATTTTACTTTACAATCCATAAAAACTATTTTTAAAAGTACTTCCAAACAAGGCTACTTAGATGAAATGCAGAGAGACTTGTTTGGGTAGCCCAATTAACAGTACGTGGCTTTCATGCCTTGAATTAAGTCCGAATTGATTCAATCCTCTCGGCTGATATCAACTGTCAACGGCAATTTTGTAATTGCAGGGTCTCAAGAATCTTTCGATGAGCTCGATATTTAATTCACCCAATTTTTCTCTTTAAAGTTTCAAATCTTCAATTTTTATTTTTCCATATATTAATTCCCCGCAGCTATTTAACCAGCTACTACTACAAAAATCAGGTTGGCAATGAAATTCTCACTCAGTAACATTATACTATCAATGATCATTTCCATAGTCCCATCCAACACACATTAACATCAATCAATCACGCACAGAATACAGAAATTACAACAAACCCATCACTGCTTCAAAAGGAAAAGGAAGAACCATGTGGAGTAGTGTAGTATGAACTATAAAGAGTCAGGCCAGGGAACCCAAAAAAATGTATAAAGAGGAGAACCATTACATCTCAGACGGTTTGACGTCGGAGGCGGCGGGGGGAGGAACGGAATCGGGATCGGAGGTGTTGGGGTTGAGAGGGGCGCGAATGGCGGAAGAAGGAAGGTCGTCGTCGGGGTCGTAATCGGGATTGAGATTGCGATCGATGGCCTCACGGCCTTTGTCGAGGCAGGGTTTACATGCGATCTCGATGGTGATCCAACCCAGAATCACTCCGGCTATTGCTATCACTGCCGTCGTCACAGCACCCATCCCTCTCTTTCTCCCTCCTTCCGTGGGAATGACAAATCTTCAAGCAATCTTCAGATCTCCATTCTCTAATAATTCCTTTGCTCCCCTTCAAGAATCAGTTAATGGGCCACCTGGTTGGGGCTCCTTCATCTTATTTGACAACATGGGCTTTTTTTATAGTAATTTAGGCCCACACAGGCCCACTGACACCATAGTATAAAGTGTTGTTGAGAAGGAAGACGAAAATATCTCTCTCAATACCTTTACAGCACAGCCTGTGTGTGCATGCGAAGTGCCAGCAACTGTCTCGTATACGTGGAAAGCAATTTTCTTTAGTTAAAATAATTCATATAAAATGTTTATATTATTATAGACAAATTTTTGAATTAAAATTATGATATATTTTTGAATACAGCAGGTATAAAAATTTTAGTTTTACAAACAACTTTAAATTTTCAGTCAAGTTATAGGCCTCTAATGTTATTAATTTATTACTATTATCTTTCATTTTATCATTGATGAAGATTACACCCATGTTAGCTAGTCTTCTATTGTGATAGTATAACTATTTTTTTATTACTAACGATAATTAATTCTAACAGAAGGGTTTAGTCCTTCATAATATGATGAATCAAGATTTGACTCCATGCTGAAACATGTATATATTTAGTAATCGATAGTACCTCAAACAAACCCGTTACAAATATAAGGATACTTGTACTTTAGAAAACAAAATGCTCTGTATTTTCTACAATCTAATAAAGTAATTGAACTAAAATAATCCATTAGGAAGCCTTACTTACCAACTAACAAATGAGCTGATGGACATTGATTCCAAAAGGTCAAGATTTTTGCTTCTGAAAAGGACAATGGAACCTCTCCTATCAGAATCAGGGGAGTGATATTAAAGCAAACAAATATCCCACACGATTGAAACTTCACTTTCATGAAATTATTTTAGAGTCTCAATCATTTTCATCCATTAATGCCTACCTTATCTTCCGCTATGGAAAAGTAAATCTCGTTTCAACGACTACACCCACCTCATAATTTGTCGCACCCACTTCTGCAATCTGCTTTGCCTGCCCATTCAAGCGAACATTTCCTCAATTGAAGCACTTGCGCCCAACATATATGTTATTCTGATTTTAATAAGAAGATTTAGATCAAGCCACTTAGATAACAGAAATTCATATCCTTTGGCAATACTCATGCCTTTTAATAAAAAAAATGAGCAGGCACTTGATAAGGCCAAAATCTTAGACATAAGCCATCCCTCAAACAGCACCCAGCTTCTCCAATAAATTCATGCTAAATGTTCATCTTCCGGAGCCAAATTCAGCAATTTCTAATGCCAACAAAGGTACAGGACCTGGAACTTGGAACCTAGTTCTGATTCATCAAGCCATGAATCTCAGAATCCTATTGGATAAGCGAGATGCACGCCAATATATTTGCATAACAATGTCAGTGAAAAGAATAATTCAATTGACTTATTCTGTGGACAATACTGCAAATCTAACTGCAGAAGAAGTTCCATTCATTCACCTCAGATGCCTACACCATGATCAAGAATAATCAGGCTGTAGAATTTCCAGGAGGATGCCGCCCAAGTAAACTGCCCAATAATATATGTTTGCCTGCAACACTCATAGTTCGGAGAGCTGCTAAATTACTTCAGTGGTTAACAGCGGTCATTAATACTCAAGGTTCCATACATAGTGAAAACAATATCATCATGTTTCCCAAGTTTAAGCCACCTCAGAAAAATCTTACAAGGAAATTGTGGTAAATAGCCATAAGCAGAGAAATTTGGACATGCAAGTGCCAAGTGGTGCTCAGTTAAATTAGGGGAAATCATAAAAGATATTGAAATGGAAGAGTTGCTCGGATCTTGGATGGATCATAACTTCCCACGTCAATATTGTCTATAATTCCAATCAGCAATGAGTTCGAGTCTTTTATACAGCATAATTTTCATAAAGCAATTTTGAGGACTAGTAAAAGCTATAAAAAACAATATAGGTTTCATGGTATGAATTCATACAGAAGGATTTCTTCGCATGGTATTTTGCACAGTTTGAGACTCCAATCACAGGAACTGGAACCTTTGCAGCCAAGTGCAAAGGTGCTTGAAATGCCAGTTATCATTAAAATATTGCCCTTTTAATGATTCCTGCTTTGACTAAATTAAACAAACAAGACCAGAATTTGCGACAAAACTATCATGCTACAAAGTGAAACAATGGAAAGCTAAGCAGACAGAACTTGTGAACTTGAAGGAATCAAATCAGAGAAACTCTCCGGTGCATCAATTACATTCCATCGAACACTAAAGCCCCATTTTTTTGTACAACTTTCTTCGGGCTTCAGTCTTGAGATATGTCCAACTGCAACATGAAGATTTTTACCCACAACATAAATACGGCATTCCCAAGCATTCACAGCAAAAGGTTTGCATATTTGCTCAGGCAAAGGGGAACCTTCTATGGCTTCCCATGTATCATTTTCCATGTCATAAACCTTAAGCTTCATCCTTTCAAGCTCTGAAACAACAAATAAGTTCCCAGAAACCACCACACTTGAACCAGTCCATCCTTCTCTAAGTCCAACGACCATATTTTCCCAGTTATTAGTTGCTGGATCATAGACCTGCCCCCTAGGAAAGGCATAAAAAGGCCATGACCAACCCTCTGTCACAAGAAGCTTTCCATTAAGAACTGCAGCATCATAAGATGCCATATTGGTTCCCATGCTGGCAACAGAGTGCCAATTACCACTGAGAGGATCCAAAACCTCAGCAGAATCAAGCTCAAAAAGATCAGTGCTGTTTCCCCCAGCTACATAAATCATACCATCAATCACTCCACTGGCAAAAAATGACCTAGCAGTAATCATCCGATTCATAACAGTCCAACGATTTTTCTGCACCTCATATTTCAACACCAGGTCAAGGGGACAATCCACATCAGATACCATGCCACCACATACAAACAAAGTGCCATCACGTGGAATGGAGACACACCTAAAACCATGGGGACAAACCTTATCCTTACAAGGCATTGCAGGTATTGTGTGCCAAGAAAAGTGGGTAAGGTCAAGAACCTGCCATGTGATTTTTCCGGTGCATTTGTGATAGGCAAAGACAAAAAGCCAAGGGTCTTTCAAGCCCAATTGCTTCCTGTGAGTAAAAAACCTCTCTTTACCACCAAGCAGAAGATGCCACTTCTTGCACACAACTCTACAGGCAGAGTGACTCTGAATTGGAAGGCGGAGAAGACAATTAAGGGCAACATCATCAGGAAGGCCTGGAATTAAGGGTTCTCCTATAACAGATAAATCCAAATTTTGTGAAGAATTAGCCAGAGAAGAATGGATCACAGTTAGTCTGAACTTTGGGGATAGTGTCACTTGAGGATCCCCAAGCTTGAGTACTGGCGCCTGTGAGATGACAATCTTACACGCTGCATCTTTCTTTAAGGAGAAGACACTTAAGCTCTTGTGAAACACTAAGAAGATACTTGCTCTAACATGAACTTTATTATGTATATGCTAAGTTCTAAAACAAGCCCAGTGTTTAATCCAGTAAGAAGAGCCTATCCAAGTTCGCTTAAATTGATTCAGTCAGTGAGATTCCTTATACGAGTACTCAAATCAGATATACTAACATGAAGAAAAGAAGAATTCTTGCTCAATAATAATCTAAATGCCGGCAGAATGCAACTCACAGAAAATTACTCTCCTCAAATATCCACCGTGAAATTTGAACAAGAGATATCGTGTTTTGCCCCTTCATCAGAAGACAACAGCTTCATTGCCACTGGGGCTTGTCAAGATTTTAACCTGGCAATCAAAAGCAGAAAGTTGTAGCAGTATACGGTTGCAATTTGCAAAGAGCAAACTCACAAGATCCCAGAAACAAGAGTCTAATCAGTTCAAAATCCCAGCTATTTAGCAGAAAATAAACGAGTGAATGAAGCAGGGAAACTAAAGCAAATCCAGATATTGAAATTTCTAGGGCAGGCTAAGGAAAATGATTATTGAAAGAAAGGCAGTCCAGAAATTGCATGTTCCCAGTAACAGTACAGCCACACCAATAAGCAGGGAAATAAAAATAAATAAATAAATAAAAAGCAGGGGAAATGAATGGAAGTAAATGAAGCAAAAAACTTACAGGCAAGAAACTGGAATGGGAACAAACGAATTTTTTTTTTTTTTTTTGTGAAACAGGGATGAAACCCCAAGTTACATCATAACGTTTCTAACAAAAGACTTTCCCAATCTATCGTCTTCCAGAATTTGACGAACATCCCCCGGAGGCACATCCCAAAACATTCGACGTTCTCCCTGACTCTCACTGAGCGTCGCCATCCTATCTGCACATCGATTGCCTTCTCTGAATATATGCTGCATCTTCACACTCCACTATTTGTCCAACAAATTATTCAGCACCCCCTGTAAGTGAGAATATCCCGTGATTCTCTTACTCTCCAAGCTCGCCTGCACTATTTCCTTCGCATCACACTCCGCAATGACCAGTTTGAAACCCAGCTCCCAACATAACTGCCGCCCCTCGATGAGCCCAATTAATTCTGCTTCCATGGCATCTCGACCCTTCAACTTAACGGAGAACCCCCTGATCCACTCACCACAATCCCCCCTTATGACACCTCCACAGCCTCCATTCCCATTGTCTACACTCCATCCATCTGTGTTTAACTTACACCAGTTTTTTGGTGGTGGGATCCAACTAATAGTAACACGAGCACCTCTGATTTCCCTAATAAGATCCTGAGTCATTCTCTTTCTGCATATTTCAACTATTTGATACGCTATTTGGTGAGCATTCTGAGGAACATCACACTTACCAGCATGAACAAGATTATTCCTCCAATTCCAGAGTAGCCAACACATCACAACAAAAACCTCTGTCCAGTTGTCCTCTTTCTCTGCAAGCTTTCCTTTTAAAATGTTCAGAACAATCCACTCCCTCCATGTAGCTCTAAAGAATTTATCTCTAACATCTGCAGGTACAATCCTTTTCCAAATCTGCATAGCATACGAGCAATCCCTTAAGACATGTAATTGATCCTCTGTTTGCAGCTCACAGGTCGGACAGATACCACTGCCCCCATCCCATCTTCTTGTGATCTCTTTCGTGACTAACTTACAGTGGAGCATCTTCCACGCAAAGACTTTCACTCTTTCAGGCACCCACAGCTTCCAGATCCTCTTCCATTCAGGTAATTTCTGCCCTCTATTATTCCTTTGAATAAAATGATAAGCTAACTTAGTACTAAATTCACCATCTTTAGTTAATTTCCATTTGTAATTCGTCTCTGTGAGTCTGCCTCTATCTGTTGCCTCTTTCATCCTCTCCTCATACTGAATCCTTCTAGTATCTAGATAAATGCTGAAATCTTCCCATTGCTTGGCAAGTTCCTTCCATAATCTTGAATCACTCCCTTTAACAATTAAATTTTCATCAAGTCTTCTCCCTCTCCCATACTTTCCATTTAGAACTTGGACCCAAAGCTCATTCGGATTTCTGAGCATACGCCAAAGGGTTTTAAATAAAAAGGCATCATTCATACTTTTCAAGTTCAAGATTCCCATACCTCCTTCATCCTTAGGATTACACATTTTATCCCAAGAAATTGCATGCCATTTACGTTTCTCCCCTTCCTCACCCCACACGAATCTACGCTCCTCTCTTTCAATCTCCTCAATAACTCCTTGCGGAATCCTATCATGTTGCATAGGATACAAAGACATAGTACTCACAACTGACTTCATCAGAGTTATCCTTCCAGCCATTGATAAGCTGGACACTTTCCATCCCTGGAGCCTTTTTTTCACCCTCTCGACAATAATCTTATATTTTCCTCTATTACATCTTGATGGTTTGAGATTGGCACCTAAGTATCTTCCCATCTCCATCACTTCCTTGAAATTGCTTCTCTTACAGATCTCTTTCTTTAGGTGACTTTTCACGTTTGGTGAAAAGCAAATCATTGTCTTATCTTGGCTCACCTTATGTCCAGAAATACTCCCAAAAACCTGCAAACAATTTAAAACAACTTCAATTTGTTCAAGATTAGCTTCAGAAAAAAGGACAAGATCGTCCGCAAACATCATATGAGAAATAATAGGACCTTTACGTCCTGCTCTCATACCTCTCCACTGTTTCTCTCTCATTTTGTCAAGGATAATGTGGGTTAACTTTTCCATGCCAAGGACAAAAAGATAAGGAGAAAGAGGATCCCCTTGTCTGAGCCTCCTAGTAGGTTTAAAACCCCGTAGTCTTTTACCATTCCAAAGAATACTCGTCTCCTCATTATCCACACAAGTCATAATTCTTCTAATCAATTCCTGAAGGAATTCCAATTCCTCCAAAACTCTTTCCAAGAAAAGCCAGCTCATCCTATCATAAGCCTTTTCTAAGTCCATTTTAATGGCCATAAATCCTTTTTCACCTTTTTTTCCTCTCATAGAATGCATCATTTCATGCACAATAGTAATATTGTCGTGTATATTATGACCAGGCACAAAGCTAACTTGAAAAGGCGACACCAACCTAGGCATGAGCCCCTTCATTCTTTTCACAATGATCTTTGAGAAGCATTTATACACCACATTACATAAGGAAATGGGACGGAATTGACTAACCTTTTCCAGACTATCAACTTTAGGGATAAGAGATATGAGAGTTTTGTTTCCTTCCCTAATATTCTCTGCATCAGCCCACATCTTCTTAATAGAAAGACACACACTTTCACCTACCACATCCCAACATCTTTGGAAAAACACTGCTTGAAATCCATCTTCCCCTGGAGCTTTAAAACCTCCAATTTCAAACATAACTTTCCTAATTTCCTCATTAGTTAGAGGGCTCAAAATGCTACGCCAATCCTCCTTTTCTATCTTCGGCCAAGAATGCTTTGTATGAAACCACGGCCTAGAAGGGTCTTCTTTCATAAACAACTTCTGAAAGAAATTATTAACCATATCTTCAACCTTATTCTCTTCCTCCACCCATTCATTTCTATCATTTTTCAGCATCGAAACCCTATTTCTCCTCCTTCTGATGGTAGTCTTAACATGATAATACCTTGTATTCCGATCCCCATCTTGGAGCCATTGAGTTATAGCTTTTTGAAACCACAAGACTTCTTCTTTATCTAAAACATCCTCGAGCTCCAGCCTAATCTTCTTCTCTTCTTCCTCCCAGTACCAGCTCCTTGAGGTCTTGGGTTACATATACCGGAGGAGGTGACGAGCATCATTACACTTTCTTATCAGTGAAAGGTTTGATTGTTCTGTAGCTGGCATAAGGACGCCAGTGGTTCAGATTCATGCAAACACATGCGCTCTTGGGTTAGCCATTGCACGCTTTCAGATATATATATGGGTCCGTTTGGATAAGCGGTGGAAAAAGTGACTTTTTGATGGAAGTTATTTTGGAAAATGAATTCTGAGTAGAAGTTAAAAGTATAACGTGATTTATGTTTGGATAAGCGTTTGAAAAGTGACTTTTCTTAAAAAGGAGAAACTGTTTGGATAAACTTTTGAGAAGTGATTTTTTGTGACAAATTACTTAAAAGGATGTGAATTTTATTAAATGCCACATTTTCATTTATAATTTATTTATCTATTTGTGATAATTTTGAGGATAAAGATAATGGTAAAAAAATGGAGTAAATAAAAATATATTTAAATTAATATTAAAAGGAAAATTATTTCCATATCCTGACTCCTTTGCCCATTTCTTTCGCCATTATTTTCATTCTTTCATGTTCTCCATTCGTTCTTCTCCGTTCTTCTCCATTCTTTCCCATTCTGCCTATTCGTCCGTCTCTGCATGAGGTTCAAGCACCAGGGAGGCTTTAATACAAGGAAAGCATCACCATAGATGAAGAACATTATGGTAGGATCCTCGAAATCGGTGGCGACATCAGCAGCGCAATACACCTCCACAACAAGCTCGGCGACCGTGGTGAGTTGGTGCTCTGGCCTTGCGACCTCCCTCCCGCCACCCTCGTCCAGATTGCCCGGCGACCTTGGTGAGTTTGTTCTGTGTTTCTCTTCAACTCTCTCTCTCTCTCTGATCATTTTCCCTCCCTCTCTGTCTTCACACTTCAAAACTGAGAGAAGAGAGAAAATGCCTACAAGCAAAATGGCACGAGAGATGTTCGACTGGTCCTTGGGTTCACTGAAGTTTTGAAGATGGATATTGTTGCCACCTCAAGGTCGCCGAGGTAGGCGACGAAGGCCCGGCCGCTCGGATGATGACAAGCATGGAATAGGAGGCGAGCATGCAACGGCCCATGGCTGTGGCATATCTTGGCTTGAATAAAGCAGCAAGATAACTCAGGACCGCAAACCGCATGCTCAACGCTAGGCAAAAGTAGCTCTGACCTCCTTCTGTGAAAAGGAGCGGTGGGGGTAGAAGGCCTTCTGGACCACCGCCAATCCAAACATTGCGAAATTTTACCACCGCCCGTTTTGCTCTCGCACCGCTCCTTTTCCTCCCACACCGCTGACCCAAACGCACACTATATATAATCTCGCAGTCAACAGCGTTTCATGCTGCCCGTGGCCACACGCGCTGCATATCCATGGCTTTACTTTTCTTTTAATTTAGTGCTTAAGATATGAGAGGCGAGATTACACGCTAAAAAAGATAAAGCACCTAAACGCGTCATTAAAGAAAAATTAACAGAATTAGTAGATAGTCAGGGATGAAAGGGAATTGAGGGAAAAGGTTAATGTGCATATCAAGAACAAGACAGAAGAAGCTTGAGTAAGAAGCAAACTCTGGCGAGGGATGAATGGTTGGATTCCTTATGCTTTTTCGACCTGATCGAAATATTTTAGAACACTTCGTCATAAATAAATTATTTTTTCCCATGACGTCTGCTCCAGTGCTCCTGAGCCTTGACATAACTGGTATTTTCTCTAGATTTATGTTTTCTCGATCCAGAATCGTTTCTTCATTTGTATTCATTTGATTATTTCCTGTACCATTAGCTCTTTGTTCTCAAAGATTTCCGTCTTTTATTTAAGGAAAATGGTTCTAGAACAAACCCATCATAATTGGTATTTTCTCTGCATTCATGTTTTCATGCTATTTGTTCTCGTTCGATTGAAAGCAGCAATCTTGAAATATCTTTAGTAGGATTGCATCTGACAAATTAACAGTGCAATTTAAAGTGACAACCGAAAAAAGAAATCCAAATGCAGGATTTTTTTTCCTATTTCATTATCATTCCAAAATCTGGGTCATGTCACCGTATTGATGGTAATGTGCCTTTGAAGGTTCAGCGAAGCTTTTAAGCATTCCAGTTGTTGCATCATAAAGAAGAGCGAGCAATACAGCTAGGGAACGATCAGCAACCCACACCGCTGTGGATCACGAACCAATCATTAAATAAAAATTCTACAATTTGAGTTAACAATTTACAATATCTCACATATAGACTCTACCAGATCCATTTTAAATGAATTCATGCTAGATACAAGATAATTTATTACGTATCCGGCACTTAATATAAAAATATGTTTTTTTAAAATTCATGAAGCTAAATAAATTAATATAAATTTCATTTTTTTCAAACTAATTTTCTAGAATGTGTACCGTTACATTTTATAATCATACATAAAAGTATTTTAAAACATATGTTTACGATTACAATACCTCCAATACTTAATATATATATATATATATATAAGCAAGTTAACTTTTGCTATGGATGTTAAAGAAGTTAAATACATTATTGAAAGGTATTTGCATTTATTGTTTTTCTCTGAACTAATTTATTTGGTTTATAAATTGACATATAAGTTACTTATATACATAAATAAATAATTTTAAGCAATGGATTTAATTTCATTAATCTCTTCAATAAAAAATAACTTATTCTTATATTAAAGATCGAAGATGGTATAATTTAACCCATGAGTTTATTGGGCTCTCATAATATATATTTGGCAACAGTCTAATTCAACTAATGGTCCCAATGATTTCGGCCCAAAAATTAATGGATCCAGTGATGAAAAATACTAAAGGGTCTTGTTTGTTAGCCCAATAGGCCATGGAGTTTTCCCTGACTCACTCCTTCACAGGCTCTGACTTCCTACTCGGCTTTCCAATTTCAGTTGCTACCCCAAATAACTTATCTTTGACTAACATGAAAATAATAAATAAAAATATGTATTCATTAACTTGAATAAAGACATGACAGTAAATGTCACGACATAAATCTTAAATATAAAACATATATGTAATAATTTATTTTTAAATATTAAAAAAATTATTTATTTATAACAAATGTGTATGTTGATCTTTCAAAAATATCGCACCTGTACATTATCTCCATTGATGAAAACTCTATTTAATTATGTGTAGTAAATTGGAAAATTTTTTCAAAAAAATTATATATTCAAGAGACAATTTAAATTGATATTTTACATATATGACCAAACAAAATTTTTAGCTAGCTATCATATTTATAGGATGGGAGGGAGAGCCCCTTTTATTGTGAGTTAATTTGTTTGTGAATACTTAAAGATTGAGATGGTAGGGTATTAGCTCATGTGATAGGATTTAACCATACGGTCATCTCTAATTGAATTACCACTACATAGTGAGTTTTTTTTTAATAAATATTCGATATCCTCATCAATCCTTTGAGGAATTACAAACTAAACTAATTTAATGAGAAATTACTCATACTATTATACATTTCTAAGTTATCAAAACCCATGACACTTGCTTACATCGAAACAGCCATTGATAATCAAAATCTATTTAAACCATCTCGAAATTTGTAAAACCATCTCGAAACTAATAAAATCACCTCGAAAGTTGTGAACTCCTTTCTTTTAATGGATTCTCGAGTACACACTAAGTTAGTTCTATAGTTTGACACTTACAGGAGAATTGTAATTGGAATTTGTTTTTTGGCAGTAAAAACTATGAAGGTGATGTTGTACCAAACCCCTTTTGGGAGTTTGATCTATACACATATACGGTTCAAATTCCATAACGACAATTCAGAAATTTCAAAAGCATAAACCATTGACCCATGAAGTACATTTTGGAGTTGTTCATTCATCTGTACCTAATAATCCATATTTTTCATATTGCTTTAACTTTCACGCAAAAGATTATACATCCACTCACTAAACCTCTTTGATTGCTTTGCATTCCGTATCGTCAAAAATAAACAAGAGGTTTAGTCAGAGTCACGAGCTAATTAAACAAACAAAGGCACGATTCACTGCACATTGCGATTCCCCAACTAAGCCAATTTCCAAAGTGTTGGTACTTTCATGTCACTAAGCTGAAAATGGAGCTACCTTCCTTTTCAATTATATAGTACGTATTTCACATACACACATATATACATAAATTAAATGCATGTATGCATATAGTTTCTCTGAGCCTCAAATTATTAAGATAGCTCTTGCACTTAATCCAA
>JANTPZ010003999.1:0-15760 GCA_025593235.1 Vachellia pachyceras
GCTGTCGAGGTCGAGGCGTCGAGCAAAGTCTCGGTCTAGCGCACTCTCTCAGAAGTCAGAACAGATGGCAAGATGCGGCCGGCTGTGATTAGTTTGAATGAGAGAGATAAGGGGAAACTGGGATATGAGAGGGATAAGGGTCTAGCGCACTCTCTCAGCTTCTGGTCGCTGCCTGGCTGGTCGCTGGAAGCTGCCGAGGACCTAGGTCGAGGCGTCGTCGCGTCGAGCTGAGCTGGGAGACAGGGAGAGGAGCTGTGAGCAGAGCAAATGAGCAATTAGGGATAGGGTAAGCCGGAGGCCAGGGCAAGGGAGGAGATGGATTTTGGGCCTGTGTGACTGTGTCCCTCACTCCGTCTGTCTGTCCGAGCTCGAATGCAAAATATATATATATATGGGCGGGCTACGGGTAGCCCGTTGGCAAACCCGTAGCCTGCCCGTTATTTTTTTAATGGGCGGGTTTTTGGCCCGCCCGTAACGGGCCACCATTGGGCGGGCCCAATCCGGGGAATTTCTCGCAGGTCCGGGCGGGTTGTGCGGGTTACGGGTTCCGTGCTCTCCCCTACCCTTAGGGCTTGTTTGGAAGCTCTTTTGAAAATATCTTTTACAGATTCCGAGGCAAAACTTAAGTTTTGGGGAATAGATTTTGAAAAATAATTTTTTTAGATTCCGAGGCAAAACCTAGGTTTTGAAAAGTGATTTATGTTTAGGAAATTATTAGCTTTTACGGATTCCGAGGAAAAAAAGTTGGAAGGAAAGAGGAAAGAGAAAGAATGAAAAGTAGGAAATAAGAAATAAAAGACAGAAAAAGTATGAGAGAGAAAACAGAAAGAAATAAAAAGTATGAACGGGGAAAGAGAAACAAGGAAAAAAAGTAGAAAAGAGGAAAGAGAAACAAGAAAAAATAGGAAAGATGAAAGAGAAAAAAAGGAAAAAAAAAGTAGGAAAGAGTGGAAAAAATATAGGTTTTAAAACCTTGATTTTGTAATCAAAATAGCTTTTCTGAAAAATTTTTGTGTTTGAACAAAACCTAGTTTTGGGGGTAAAATCTAGGCTTTGAAACCATACCTAGGTTTCAGAAAGAGGAGGCAAACAAGCCCTTATGTTTAGGAAGTTATTAGCTTTTACAGATTCCGAGGCAAAAATGTTGGTAGGAAAGAGGAAAAAGAAAGAATGAAAAGTAGGAAATAGGAAAGAGAAGGAAGAAAAAGTATGAGAAAGGAAAGAGAAGGAAGAAAAAGTATAAGAAAGGAAAGAGAAAGAAAGAAAAAGAGAAAAAAGTATGAAAAAGAAAACATATGTTTCTAACCGAAATTTTGTAACCAAAACATATTTTCTGAAAAAAATTTTATGCTTGGACAAAAACCTAGATTTTGGAGTAAAACCTAGATTTTGAAACAAAACCTAAATTTCAGAAAGAGGTGGCAAACAAGCCCTTAGTCATTTTGAATTTGGTTTTTAGTGCAACTATCAATCTTATAGTAAAATCTGTGGTAGCATATGATTTTATTTTCTTAAACACATGTAGAAATTGAATTATAAAATGTGTTACACTATAGAAATTGGATTATGGTGAGTAAGATTTTATGAACCGACTCACAATATAACTAGTTAAAATTACAAAGATTGAATTATAATCGATTTAAAACTATATGAACCAAAACATTTATATTCCAAATTTCTTATTAAAAAGAATAGGCAATGTTATTATTAATTGCGAGAATTGCATTTAAGTTCTGCAATAGCAAATTAATTACTTTAAGATCTCAAGATGTTGTTAATA
This sequence comes from Vachellia pachyceras, assembly GCA_025593235.1. Lineage (NCBI taxonomy): Eukaryota > Viridiplantae > Streptophyta > Magnoliopsida > Fabales > Fabaceae > Vachellia > Vachellia pachyceras. Next base: position 1,781 of record JANTPZ010003999.1, read on the forward strand.
ACAAGTCGATGAGTATCATAAGCAAGTGAAGCAGTTACCATTAACAATCTTTTAGGACCTTAGAGTAATTAATTCGTAAGGTGGGACTTTAAAGTAATTCTCCTTTATTATTTATGACAAAGAGTTATTAAAACGGCATCGTTTCCATGGAGTATATTCCAAGCTTAAGGATCATGAAGAAGCGACGAACCCAAGACATCGATCATTATCAAACTACCATTGTAACACGTGGCCAAAATAGAACTTCAGACAAAAGTCCCAAAAGTGAAGTTTACATGTTGAAAAGACAACATATTAGACCAATCTTATTTTAAAATATTAATAATAAATATATATCCCAGTCGGCCAGACCATAAAATGGAAAAAAGAACATCCAACAATTTTTATTGAGAAAATTACAACAAAATCTAAATAGAAGAATTAATGAGTAAAAGTCCTAAAAATTGATAAAATTACGATCAGGTATCAGGAGTAGCTGCTGAGGTTGTCATTAACAACCTTACCAACCTTCATTAACAACCTCAGAGGTTACTCCTTGGACCTTATGATAATTTTATGAATATTTAATACATTTTGTTCATTAATTCTTCTATTTGAGACTTAGTTGTAAATTTCTCATTTATTCGTGTACCATAGTTATTTCTAATATGTGACTACATGGCCAATAGTATTATTTAAGTTAAACTACTATCATCTCATTTAATCACTTAAAGTTTAATAATAACTTAAAAGTATGCAAGGACAAGTTACTTCACTTGTCCTATTTATATATATATCACTAGCATTATAATTTATTAACTTTATTTTAAAATTTAATAACTTTTTAACTTTATCGACATTTAGTATCCACTATCATACATAATAACAAATAACAAAGTTAATATATGATATATAAAAGGTAAAATTGTATATTTACATGAAAAATTTAATGAGATGACTTATAAATAAGATTAAATAAAATATTCAATTTCTACCATATAAACAAGACCATAGAAATATATAATATAGGAAATGACAATATATTTATACAACTCTTTTAATATTAGAATTTTTGGTAATTAAATCCATTCCATAAAAGTTAATAGAAATGTCCCCTATCATTTTTACTTGTAAAAGAAGAGCATTGTCGACAGTATATAAAAAAAAATGAATCACAGCAACAAGGTTCTCAGGAAGATATTTAATTACTCAAAAATAGTAATAAATAAAGAGCATGTAATGATAAATTGTCATTAAAAATTTTTAATATTTAAGTTATTTTCTTGAAACTTCATAGTAAATTAGGGTATTAAATGCAAATAAGAGTATATAAAAAATAAACATAAAAGCCAGTCAAACTTGTGCTTGATGGGGGAATATTTATTCTATACATTTTCTCCTCCAAAACCACGAGCTAGTTTGAAATCCACGGTCCACTCACACACAGACAACAAGATTAAAGACTAAGCTTGAGATTTGAGAATAATAATATGCCATTAATTAATAGTGGTTGTTATATAGAGAGAATTATGTTAGATGTTTCTCACCATATCCATCTTGTAGTAGGAAAGGCCATCATCTGAAATGCTTAAACTCTATGTGAAATATATATATATATATATATATATATATATAAAAGGTAGTATTTATTATATGTGAGACCCAAGCTCGAACATACATACACATATATGTTGATTCTCTTATTATTTAGCAAGGTACTAAGAATTGAGTCAGTCAATGAATCAAAGAATCGATTGATGCAATAGTTTCATAGTTGAATCGGACTCACTTAGATTAGAAGCTTGTTTAAAAGTCCGTTTGTGAATAACTTTTACGAATTTTGAGGTAAAACATAGATTTTAGAGAATAGTTTTTACTGATTCGGAAGCAAAACCTATGTTTTAAAACATAGGTTTTAAAAGATTGTGTTTGGGAAGTAATTAGTTTTTACGGGTTCGAGGCAAAAAGTAGGTAGAAAATAGGAAAGAGAAATAAAGAAAAAATATGAATGAGAAAATTTATTAAGAGAGAATATGTGATTTGATAAAAAATAACTTTTTCAAAATCCTAGAATTCAAACCGAGGTTTTATATCAAAAATAATTTTTTAGAAATTTTTTTTATTTAGACAAAACTTAGGTTTTGAGCCAAAATCTAAGTTTTATAACAAAATTTAGGTTTTGAATTGAGGTTCCAAATAAACCCTAAATCGGCCATAGTAAAAAATAATATTTAAATAAAAATCAATCTCTAAGTATATAGAACATTCATCTGTGAACACATAAAATCTAACAAAATATAGTTGTTAAAGGATAATACAACGGATTGCTATTGGATCCATTTGGAAACACGATGGAGAGTTCTTTTACGTAAGTCGAGATGAATATGTGAAAAAGATTATTTTGTATTGCAGAAAAACACTATTGAACTTGTTTTTAAAATTCCCATGAGTGTTGCCAAACATGACATTTCCTTTAAACCCAAATCAATGTTGTTTCATTCTCAACAATAGAAGATAAGTAAAATAAAATTCAAGCTAGTTAATTTATCTAAAACTCTTAATCGGATTAATCAAGAAACTAGTTCACTGGTTTAATGGTCGGACTGGTCAACTCGAACTGATTCTTTTTTTAATATCATTGAGTTTTAATATCATGAATATTTGACATTTTTATGGCTGTTTCGTCACCCCTTGGATTATAGCGCACACAGAATATATTCGAGGAATAGCATAAAGTGATTAAGCAGATTGGTCCCACAAATTTATAAATTAAAGTCAAAATAGCAGAAAGTAATTTAGCAGATTCCCATAAATTTATAAAATTGATATATCATCGCTGAGGGGAGTATTGTTTTCAAAAAGTTTTAAGCTTATTTCGTCAAGAAATACCGGAGGCTCACACACAGACACAACGTTGTGTTTGTATAGTTAATGAACAAAGATCGCAGACTGATGTGATATAAATATAGTTAAGGTTGTAAACATGAGATGCTGAAGTCAATAATATAGTTTCAGAGTGTTATATTTTTTTCTTGCTAAGAAAAGATATCATATTTTAAACAATTCTGTTGGAGGCGTTGTAAGACATTAAAGCAGTTTCAATATTGTGTGTGTATGTATATATATTTAATCCCTCAGGTACTGGGATATACTACCTTCGGTCTATAATTGGCTTTGCTTGGGAACGCGGTGGAGAAGTGATTTTATTACTTACCAGATAAATGTGTGAAGGAGATTATTTCGTTTTACAAAAAACACGGTTGAACGCACGGTTGACTTTTGAAACATGGTTCCAAATAGGGCTAATATAAGTCAGTTTAAGAGCAATGTTTTGGTCTACTATACAAGTCATTTGGAGGTTAATTAATGACTTTTTGTCTATTTCACATATATAATTAATACTTAAATATGACTCATTGTATTTTTATCTTATTTAAGGCCTTATTTAAAATATGGGTAACCTGGGAGAAAATTCAGTTTAAGACAAATTTAACGAGTTAGCTACCAATTTTTATTTCTGATGAATTAGTTAAAGTGATTTATATGGTGGATTAGACGAAGTAATTAGCCAAATCATTTAATATGTCTTAAGTTAATTAAATTAATATATTTAACCTTTAATAAAGAATATGATTTTTTTAATACGTATTTATTATTTAAACCCTCTCTCTTGCCAGGGTTAAAAATGAAAAGCAATCTTTTTATATTTCGGATCAAATTTTTCTTGCAGAAGACTTTTATTGGACAAGGAGGAGCGTTTCTCTTGTCATAAGATAATAACTTGTTCAAGCCTTTTTATAAACAATAAATATCCAAATCTTGAAAAATAAACTAACTTTTAAAATTAGTTAAGAGCATAATTTGTAAAATATATAACTTTTTTAAATACACTATTATTTATAAAGATGGTGAGTGAGAGAGAGAATGAATGGAGAAAAACTGAAAAATTGAAGGAAACATGTAATTAATTAAAAGTAAAAATGGAAAAAAAGTGTATTAAACTTTTGGAAAAATCAAAATTGTTGTTTATAATAAGACTAAATTCATAAGAGATAATATTGTTTATAAATAAAAAAAGGGGGAGTACATGATTACATTACATAATACTGAAGACACTTTTTGAGCTAATAAAGTCATGTATGGGGTTGGCAAGAAACCGCTCACTTCAATTATTACGTGTTTTAGTACTTATTTAACAATATAGTATCAGTTTAGATTAACGATATATGCTACTTTTTCAATTAAATTTACAATCTAAATTATTAAATTAAATATTATTTCAATTTGTGTAAATGTGTTTTTTTCAATGTTTACACAAACATGCGTGTAATTAACACCATTTGATATTCAGGGGATAGAATTATCCTGGATGAAATTGTCCTTTTTGCATCAATTTGCAAATTTATGTTTCAGCTTTACTTTGCTCTTTCATTTGCAAGAACATATTCTATATTTTAATGTCATTTTGTTTTTAGTAAAATAATAATAATAATAATAATAATAATAATAATACCACTCTAGGTAACCTAATCCTCTTTGCTCAGGATTCAAGGGATTAACGGTGAAATCGAGGTTATCTTGCTAGAATCTACGTTGAAGTTGATTTGCAGGAGCATTGAGTGCAAGAAGAGTTCATGAATTCTGTAAATTATTGGTTTAATCCGATTTTCTTTTTCTATGATTAGCAGTGGAAGCTTATTCAAATTCTGTAATTCTGGCCTTGATGTATATATATATATAAATAAGCCCATTTAAATTAGCAGTTAAAGCAACTTTTCAATTATGATCTATGATATAAGCATTTGACATGAGTTTTGACTCAACTTGTTTAAATATGCCTTTTTAATGCCATCGCAAACATGCCCGAGAGTTTCTGTAACAATCTGAATGGATAACAAACCTAATTTTTAAAATTTAGGTTTTGCTTCGAAACCCATAAAAACCATTCTCTGAAATAGAAATTTTGTCTTGGAATGAGTAAAAGCATACTCAAATGGAATTTCAAATGAGCTAAAAAAGAAAACTGAATTGTTAGAAATTTCTACACGGAATCAAACTGAACAAACGGAATCATTTAGGTTCAGTGTTGGGTTTATCTAAACAAACCGAATTATGAGGAGAGAGTAGAGACTGAGGGGTGTCGACGGAGGAAGACGGGAGAAGAGAAGAACTGATGAGTAAATGATCGAGGACGGCAAGGCAAGGATTGTATAGCAGGACAATGAAGAGTTAAGACCACATACCATAAAACACTGGAGTTGACGCATAGAGCAGATCTGGACTTGGAAGTGGATGAATTGCTGGCTGTGAACACAGAGAAACCAGCAACTTAATGAAGTGGTGCAGGTTTAAGAATCCGTTTAGAACGTGATTTTACACAAGTCATGATAAAAATGTAAGATAAATTTTATTTCAATTTGTGTATAATGTGGTTTCAACGTACTTTTTAAACATGCACAGAGATAATGAAAAAGGTGGGTATTTGATTTGGAGATCGGACTCGGATTCAGAATCTACTGAATTTTTCAAACCAGCTACTGAATTTTCAGTACTGGAGGATGTTGTGTATGTGTGTGGGGGAAAGCATGGTGATATTGCACTTTCATTGATCCAAAATACAGTGCATTTTGTGATTTTAAGACATGTCTTTCCATTTTTACACTTGTGTTGGTTAATATACAGAGTAATTATACATAAAATATATAATGGGTTCAAGATTAATGCTGGAGGTTATATTATTTAATCACCTAGGGTAAGGATAGTGGTTTCATGGGTTGTGAAAAGTTGGGTCATTTTGTTTTAAAACTCTAGTGTTTTTATGTGTTTAGAAAGGTTGGACCATTTCTTTTACAATTGTAGTGTTTTCATGGGCTTAGAAAAGCTGGGCCATCTTTTCAAAAAAAAAAATGACTATTCGGTTATAACTAATTATTTTAAAACACCGAGCTGAACAAGACTTGAAACAATAACCGAAAAAAAAGATCAAAAACCAAATTAATGGAATAAAAAAAATCGAATTGAGTTTGATTCAGTTTAGTATCTGGTTTAGTTTTACTCATCCCTAAGTCTAGCAAAAGATGTTAGTTTCCTACAACTTAACAAACTAATGTTTAAATTTTCTATGAGACAGGTACCTACATTTAAAACCAAACAATAATAATTTTTTTAATATGAACCTGGATTCCATTATTTAAAATAGAGCATTACATCAAATTAAGAGGGTATCATATTCCACGATCCACCATCTATTGCAAAGAAGGTGAAGATTGTTCGTAAATACAAAAATTGCCTACCAGATCATGTGCCATTTTTGCTAGACTATCTATCAACCTATTGCCATATCGTATAACATGCTGAAAAATAATGTTTCAATCTCTAGCTATAGACAACCGAGCTTCGTCAATAATCTCTTTGAAAGGATGACTACCGTTACACCCTCTAAACAGTAGATTTACAATTTCAACATATGACTACCTTGACGTTTCTATAATCTCGCACACAGCATGGCTGCAGTTGTGTACAATACATAACTATTTCCATTAAAAAGTGCCCTAGCTATGTGCTTCCATGACTCCTTTGTTTCTTTCCTTTTGGAATTCTTGTCGACCTCTGACATTGATTTCATCGTTTTGGCTGTTATTTCCATATTTGTTATGTACCGTAATGACATGGGAATGTAAGAGGATTTTCTATAAAAAAATAAAATTTAAATGGTTACAATTGACATTATAAAAAAATTAATGTAAATCTTTTTACCAAATAACTAGACTTTCTTAATCTTTACAATTAATCATGAAACATAAAAGAAGGAATCTTCTTCGCCTTGATAGGAATCTTGGTCTCCTCATCCTCCTTGTTTATGGGATTGCTCTGTAGTGCCCCTTCTACTTTTCCAACGTGAATGCGATAACAAGAATTTTTTCTTTTACGTAAGCCTTTAACGTACTCATTATTGTCTTCGCACATAATTAATCATCACCATTGAAGATCTGCGTCTTCCTCGGATTACTACCCAAACCTTACGGTCTGCGTAGTTGAAGAGAAATGCTTCATGGCGGCCACCACGGTTGTCTCTGCCGCCGCTGTGCCCTTACTCGTCTTTTCACTAGCGTCTCCGCCGCCACCCGAGAGCCTGCCGGAAAATAATCCATGAAACATGGGCCACAAGGATAAGCTTTTCTTCTTGGCCATACAACCCATTCGTTAATATTTTGGAGGCTTTTTGTTGATAAGCTTTTCTATTACACTGCTGATTCTGCGATTTTGAGTGCGATAACAATCCTATATATATATATATATCTCTATATACACATATACACACACGCGCGCGCACATATAGATGAAGGTTCATCAAGTTTCTTATAATTATATTCTCGTTCAAACTCAACCTTTGAACAACGTTATTGTCGCTTTTTTGACTCTCTTCATTAGTCAAATTAACTGTAAGTTTCTGGGAATCTGCTTAATTACTTTCTTTTGTTTTGTTTTTTTGTTTGCTTCCTTAATGTTTCCGATTGCGACCGATCTAGGTGAGAGTGGGGCAAAGAAAGGAGGCTGGAAATAGCAAGTCATATACATGGAAGGTGGAAGTCAATTAACCAATAAGTAAAAGCCACGTCAACACACTTGTGGGCCCTCTCACAGTCAAGTGCTTTGTTTTATATAACTAGGCTTGTTATACATTCGGTCAATTGGCGTTCGTATTTGAAACGCACGTTTAGAAAGGGAAGATAAAATTCTCACGTATTCACCATATAAACAATAAATTATGTTGAAAATATGATTTTACTATTAATCCAAACGGTCACACTGTCTTTTCATAATGTTAAGTTTAAAAATCAATTTGAAATTTGAAATAACAAAATAAAAACATTGAAATGTTAAAATGTCTGAATATATATAACCATGATAATCATAAATTTAATTCATTAAAAATTATATTAAGAGAAGGCTCGATATATGGGATAGGACCAGATTTGGATTTAGTGATTGGTATCGGCTTGTTTGGGTTCATGCTTTGATAAAAATAACTTTTACAAGTTATTATGCTTGGATAAAATTCTGTTAAAAAAGCAGCATTACATGAACTTGTTTAGGTGTTACATTAAAAATTCAGTTTTAGAAATTGATCAATGTAAAGAAAAGGAAAATGCCAAAAAGTTAAAAAAGTTACTTCAATTATAAAGTGCCTGTCTGGATAGCAATAAAAGATATTATTTTAAAATGATTTACAATGTCCCAGATAATGATGTGAAGATAATTTTATCTTGAATAAGGTAAACATATTTTTGAAGCAAACAAAGCCAAAATGGTTAAATCATATCCCAAATAAAAAGCATATTATGCATACTTCAACAGGTCAAAGCAGAACGCAAGTGCAAGATTATTTTAAATTTATAAGAGAGTAGTTTGAGTTTTGAAAAAAAAAAAACAGGTCAAAGCAATTATAAATTTATAAGAGAGAGTCGTTTGAGTTTTGGCAGGTGTTACATTTATAGAGGTGGTTATTTCTTATTGGCTGGCTAGTCAAGCTCAAGATTATTTTAAACCTAACGAGGAGCTTACATTCCATGGCAGTGTCGCATCACTCAGACCTAATAATGGAGCAAACCAGAACGCAATCAACAACTGATAGAGGTGGTAAACAATCTCACCCATAGGAAAGGAAACACAAGTGCAATCCCACACTGCAATTTTTCACGTACAAGAAATTTAGATAAGTTGGATCTCAAATGTTCATAAGAGTCAGGACACACCTCCATATACAAAGGATACTCATAAAGTTACTTATAGATGGCATACCAAAAAGGTAATGACATGTATAAAAAAAAATAAGGTGATGACATCAAAATTTGAACCCACAACCGTGTGGGTTATAAATCAATTTTTCACTAATTGATATAATATTTATCGATAGAAGTGTATTTAATAGAAGAGGAGAAAACATTCGCGCTTTAAATCTCGAAAGCGATTAATCCAAGTCCATTTACTTGGAAGATATCCTGTAGAACTAAAAAGAGGAGACAAACGCATAATGAAGATTCTTAGAAATATTCAGTGCACTGACTGAATTTTAGTAAAAGGTCACATCAATCAAAATATTTTAAGAAAGTTGAATTAGTTTGAACAGAAGGAAACTTCATGGCCACGGTTTTAGCTTACTCAGCAAGAAATTAAGTACCGGTCAAAACTTTATGTTCAGGTGTGCATATAACTATATATATGTATATATAAAGGACAGTTAATGAACCAAAATCACAAACAAGCCAAGGTGACGCAGTAGCTGAGAGGCCTTAATTGATTGTGAGACACACACACACACACCCCTTATCCAAGTTTCCAATTTCACAGAGTAATTAAAATCGATTTGTTATAAGAAGAGATCGACGATGAAGAAGAAAAGCCGGTCATTCAGGTCCATGATTCACAGAATATTTCCAGTTGGTTTCTTTGGCAGCGGCGGCGCTGCCTGTGGAGGCGCTAAGACAAGTAAGGGTGTGGCTACGTCGTCCTCTAGTGATGGTGGGGCGGGCAAGGCCGCTATGGTCGCTGCCATGAAGCATTTCTCTCAGCCTCACAAAGTAAAATTTGGTTGACAATCTTTGAAGGCAATGTTTTATTTTTCAGTTTCATATTACCTCCTCCTCCTGTTGTTATATATAAAATGCACCTTGTACTTTTTTATTTAAAGGGGTTGGTACAAACCACCTAATGTTACAACTGTATAATCGAACTCGTGACCTCTCATTTGTGAAATATCATATCACTAGATTACAAAACCTTTCATAATATTCGGTTTATACTTTGTAGTAGAGTAAATATTGCACTACAAATTGGATTTAAGATTAAGCATCGAAGATAGATATGAGTTTCATATTGGAAAACCTCGTAAGTGTGACAGTTTAGAAGTCAATCCTTCATAATAAATTAATCTTTTGGAACGAGCTCTTACTTTAAGTCAGTGTTAAACATAGTAGTAAATAGACAAGTATTGTTAGGTGACTTGATCTTGAAAATTACTACAGATCAAATTAAAGCATGTTTCAAGATTGATTGATGCAGCTCATCATGTTCATGAAAATCACTGTTAGTAGCGTTGTGAGGATTGTTCAGTTGAATAAGTTGATTGCTTGCTTGTTGTTATATGTAAATAAACTATTGTATGGTCTTTTTTATTTAAAGCAGACGTTTTGTACACCTTACTTTGAAATCAAGAACGAACCGCCCTAGATAGATCATACTTAAAAGACAACATGCTTGTTTAACGGAGCGATTATAAAAGCCAAACGCATGTTCAATAGTGTTTTTCTACAAAATGAGATAATCTCTTTCACATATTTACCTCGTCTTACGTAAAAGTACTTCTCTACCACTTTCCCAAACGATCATAATATTTCTAGATAGATTATGTTAAGTTTTGTGTCACACTTGGACGCCATTAAAATATTACCATTTAATCGTAGACTTATATGAAAAAGATAGATCACATGGATATACGTGATTGCAGAACATAACATAACGGATGTGTATATATATGGGTAAGTATAAGCATTCAATTATTGAGAACAATCATATTCAAGCACTAAATATGGATCTCTATTCAAACCTTGTTTCTTTAAATTGCGAGGGATTAACTTCTTTTACAAAATCAAACTCTTTAGTTCATTACTGTTGATACTTTATTTTGATGAAAACAAATAAATGTTCTTTGAAAATCTAGGCAATTGAAAATATTTTTGAATTTCTGAAAATATTATTGTGTTCAGTGCTTCATAAAAATACTTGAGTGTTTTTATCAACAGTACTCTTCAGCACTGTGTTTTTTAATTTAGGAAAAATCAGTGCTTTCAGTGAATACTCCAAATGTTGACATGTAGTATTGTCAATACTCGAGCAGTGGAAGTCAATACTCGAGTATCGTATTTTGAAAATGAAGTTTTAATCTATGCTTTCAGTTAATACTTCAAGCATTGGCAAAAAAGCATTATCAATGCTCGAGTATTGTAACTTAGTGCTCGAGCATTAGGCTAAAACAGAGCCTTCAAACAGTGTTGCAATGTATTACTCCAAGTATTGGCTGACAACAGAGCCAATGCTCGATGTCACGGGGCCATTACTCTCTCCCCAAAAGCTAGCTCATGGGGGTGTGTAGCACGCCCGCTTATATAGCCCAGCACCTTCCCGAGCCTCTTCGATGTGGGACTTTAACATTCTCCCCCAGCCAATCTACGAGCGGCCTCACCGCGGGGCCCACTGGCAACCTCACCGACGTCCGGAGGGTCCACCAGAGACCGAAGGCTTAGGGCTGACTCTGATACCACTTGTCACGGGGCCATTACTCTCCCCCCAAATGCTAGCTCATGAGGGCGTGTAGCGCGCCCGCTTATATAGCCCAGCACCCTCCCGAGCTTCTTCGATGTGGGACTTTGACATCAAGCATTAGGTTCACAGTATTCAAGCATTGAGGTTTTAGAAAACACTTCCAGTCAACACTCCAAGCATTGGCTGAAAGTATGGCCAGTGGTCAAGCACTAGGATACAGTGCTCGAGTGTTGAATGTTTTTTCAAACATTGTCAGTACAGCACAGCCAATGCTCGAGCACTGGAAATGCAGTGCTCGAGTATTGAGTCTTTTTCTTCAGTGCTATCAAGCAATACTCGAGCAAAAGCATCCAGCAGAGCCAATGCTCCAGCACAGTTTCTTAGTGCTCGAGTATTGAGGCCTTTCATAGCATGCTAGAAGAGAATACTGCAAGTATTAAGTGAAAGCATTGGTAATGCTCGAGCATCGGGCTAAAATGTTTCATTGTTCACTAATACTTTTTGAAAATACTCGAGTTTCAAGCACTTCCAGTACTCAAGTATCCTAGTTTAACACTCGAGTACTGAGATTATTTTCAAATACTTTCATACAATACCCCAGCAGTGTGTCAAAACATTGAACTTTTCTTTAAAAATTTTCAAACAACACTCGAGTATTGGGAAAGCTATGCTCAAGCACTGCTGTTCTAACAGCTTTATGTCTGACACACTCAACCTAAGCTACATACCTACTTTTCTTATCTGTGTAACGACATTTTAAATACTAACTACTCCCATAAATGCAGAAGTTTAAAGACATTAAATGAGGAAAGAAGCATAGGCATGTTCCGAGGCTCGGAGACTTTAACGTTCTTCTGTAATATTCGCTGTTGTCTGACTGAGCAGCATTAAATGCCATTAATGGAGAAACCAAATGGTTGATGTTGAGAGTAACGGCTATTAAATGGAGTCTAACGGACATTCAAGAACCTCTCAACTATAAAAGGGCCAGCATTCAATACAGATAAACAACAACGAATTTCCTGAGCATTAAAAGCTATTCATTTCGTTCTCTATAATTCCTTCAATATTCTTTCTGTACTTCATTATTTGCCATCTACTTTATTAAGAGAGTTATTCTTGGGCAGAAACACTTTGTAAATCTATGAGATACTCAAGTTTGGGATCTTGAGTCTATTGGGTTTAAAGAGAGACAGAAAACAGAGAGTGTGTTACACTGTTTTAGTGAAAAGAGGAAGGGGGTGTATTCCCATTTGTACAGGCTTGTAAAGCCTTAGCTGATTATTGATAGTGGATTTTGCAATCTCAGGGGAGCTCTAAGGATTGGATGTAGGTCAAGAAGACCTAACCAGGATAAATCACTGTGTTCATCTTTCTTTTCTACTCTCGGTGACTTTAGTTTATCTTTGTGTTTTAAAGTGTTTATATTTTTAATCTGACCAATTCACCCCCTTTTTGTCAAATTTATTCCAACAATTACGTTGTGAAAAATCATTCTTTTTGATAGATTCAAACCATTTAAGAGCCAAAATATAGGTTTGTGATGACTTTCAAGAAAAAGAGCTTTTAGATCAAAAAGCAATTTAAAACTGAAATAACTTTTTATAGTTTTTGACATTTTTTATATTTGAATATTTTAAAAATAAATTTTTAGTATGTCATTGAGTTTATATCAAGCTGACTTCTAAAATTCTACAAATTACATTTTTTGCCCCAATTTTATCAATGTAATAAAAATTACTATTACAAACTTTAACCAAAACCAGCCTTAGGAAGATAATTAAGTAGTTAAGATTTTTTTTAACTTCATTATTGTTTCATATTAATATTTAATTACGTAGTATATTTCTTCTTAATGAGATGCAAGTAATTTTAATATACTTCTAAGATTTCAAATAAAAATATTAATTACCCTCAAACTTCTATAATATGCCTTATATTTTGGAATGAAGGAGAGCACTTAATTGTCAAATGAAGTTTATAATTTAATATATAATTCTAAAAATATATAAGATTTTTTATGGATAAAATATTTAAGATAATATAAATATAAAACCATAAATACGTTGTAGTATATTTTTATAGGATTAAAGTGTAAAACTACCAAAACAATTCTATCTTCATCCAATACCTTATTTTTTTTAGGTGCAAAAACACTCAGGAACATTCAAAATAAAAAAGAATGTAATGACCATTAAATATAATATAATATAATTAAATTTGCATACACAAGAATATTGTGGGTCCCACACAAAAACTTAAGTTATATTTAATGTAAAGAAAAGGAAAATGTCAAAAGTTAAAAAAAAAAGTTATCTCAACTATAAAGTGCATGTTTGGATGGCGATAAAAGATACTCTTTTAAAATTATTTAGATTGTATGGGATAATTATGTGAAGAGAATTTTATCACCATAAATGTATTTTTGCAGCAAACAAGGCCAAAATAGTCCATACCTTAACAGGTCAAAGCAATTATAAATTTATAAAATAGAGAGTAGTTTGAGTTTTGGCGGATGTTACACTGTTACTAGATGTGGTTATTTCTTATTGGCTGGCTAGTCAAGCTCAAGATTATTATAAGCCTAACGAAGACCTCACCTTCCATGGCAGTTTCGCATCACTCACACCTAATAATAGAGCAAACCAGAACGCAATCAACAACTGATAGATAGAAACA
>JANTPZ010004000.1:0-14190 GCA_025593235.1 Vachellia pachyceras
CAAACATACATGGCCCATCCGTATCATCTTCATCTCTCCAGATCATCAAAATTGTGCATGTGTGTGTAGCAGAAGTGGTGTTTAATTCGATGAAATTTAGAGTGGAAAATTAAGAGTGCAGGAAGGAGATACGTACCAGATTTCCAGCACCAACAGTGCAGAATCCATTGATGATGTCCACTAGAACAAGGCCATTCACAGAATCTTGAGGCAAAACGAAGGCCTCCTGCTCCAGAGGGATCTCACTCTTCAACAGCTCAACTATCTGTGACACCATCTTTAATCAGCTTCTTCTCCCGCAACTTAGTTTATGCTATTCAAACAGGTCTGCGTGTGTGTGCAGAGAGAGAGAGAGAGAGGGGTTTTATATTAGTAATAAATATGGGTGACTTCTGGCCCTTGGCAACTGACTCAATTTTGACATTTGTCAGTGTGATGGCTAATAACGTGACGGTTAAGTGTATGGATTGTTGTGGGAAAGTGGCGCAATGGTCAAATGCACACACCCATTAGGTTTATTTTATGGCTTGTTCACAAAAACAGATTTTTTTTGGGGGTCCTCAATCATTGATTAAGTGCTTCCACGGTAAAAGGAGGAAGATTTGTTGCTTAAAAATTTTTTTATTGATAAAAAGACTTAACTTCGAATATCAGTATTTTTTTGTATATAAAATTTTGTAGAATATAAATATTTTTTGTTGAGAAAAATATATCATATCATTTTAATTAATAAAATTTTCAAAAGAAGATTTTTTTTTACCTTTTTTTGCCTGAAAATTTTTGTTACTAATTTTCTAGAGAAGATAACTTCACTTCTAACAAGAAATTATACAAAACTGACTCTTTAGCATCAGAGAAATATGCACTCAATTTCTAACCCAAGAACACATATTTACTCTATACAATATGAAATTTTAAAAAATTAAGTCTGACTATTTAAAACGTTCATAAATTTTTTGACTTGATATGAATATTGATTATATATTTTGATGATTATGATATATATAACGTGACGAATAAATATCTAAATACGGCTAAAAAGGTATCATTTTGATATTATCTTAAACGGAATTATTCAAAATACTTCAGAGTGCTAAGGTTGTTGATTCATATGGAAAAAAAAAAATTCAACCTTAATCCATTAAAAAAATTGAAAATACATATTTATCCACCGTCTTTTTTTGAGCTCATTTTCGCCACCCTTGTTCCTCAATTGAAGGAGACAGCCAAGGCCAACGAAGAGGAAGGCGCGTTGAAGCCTGTGCGAGTGTTATCTAAGACACAGACCTTTTAAATTCTCCGATGATGATAACATTTCTCTCAACCCCACAAAGCTTTTGCTAATATGCAGTCAGCTTCCACGTCACTCCTTCATCAATTCCCAACCTTCGGGCCAAAATCCCAAACTCTCCCGTCAAGAACCCGACTTCTTCAATTCTACAGGCCAAGAATGGCTTCTCTTTCTAGCTTTCGCGTGTGGTCACAGATAGGACAGGGTGTTTCTTCTTCTTCTTCTTCATCTCCAGGTGATAATGGGTTTTGTTCATTCATGGAGTATGTGGGTAAGAGAGGACTACATGTGGAAGATGATTTGGTGGTTTTGCTTTATCATATACAGTACGCTTGCAAGCAAATCGCTTCGCTTGTGGCATCTCCTTTCAATTCCTCTCTAGGGAAACGATCAGGTCTCGGTTCAGCTGCCGATGGTGGGTCTGACAGAGATGCTCCGAAGCCGCTTGATATCGTCTCGGTATGTCCTTATGGAGATTACTTCCCTGCTTAGTAAAACTGAGTTGCTTAGTAAAGTTGAAATACAATGATGAACAGTGAGAAGAGAGTTCCGATGAAGTTGAACTAGTTAATTTTGTTGATTGGTAACCTGTAAATTACAACAGTTTAAACTTTTTTTTTTTGGGCCTAGCTTACCCACTTGAACTTTTTTTACACCAGTAAAATGAGAAGAGAATGGTATACTTGTTAGGTAACCTATATAATTTGGGGAGATTAACGAAGCCGAGCAACATTTTCTATAATGGTTCTTAATATGAAAAGTTGATCTATGGGATGCCTGTCTTTTGATTGGCCCATGTCCACTTGGCACGTGCTGAGGTTCATTATCCTAAACTGATTTATGCAATGGCCAAAAAAGGCCTATATTTGGGATAAATCTTCACTTGGAATTTGGAATGATGTTCTTAAAGGCCACCTGAACCCAATCACCTAGACTAGTGTCAATCACACAATAGAATATAATAGTTATTAATGGATTGTTAGACTATTCTCAGTCACATATTAGAATGATCTTCTCTTGAAGTGTTTTTATGTTCCAATTCTTTAACCTTTCTGAGCCTCTCCTCTTTGGAAGTTCTTTTCTGCAATTCTGCCTTTCTAATTCAAGATCTATGTAATTTTTCAAATGATCTGGATGTTATTGAAACATTAGGGGAAAAAATAGTTGATTGATCAGTACTCATGCTATGAATTATTGCAGAATGAAATTATCTTGTCTTCACTACAAAATTCTGGAAAAGTTGCTGTCATGGCTTCTGAAGAGAATGATAATCCAATCTGGATAAGTGATGATGGTCCTTATGTGGTGGTAACAGATCCCCTGGACGGTTCTCGTAATATCGATGCTTCCATTCCAACAGGTACGATTTTTGGCATCTATAGGCGCCTTGAAGAACTTGATAACCTACCCATTGAGGAGAAGGCTATGCTTAATTCACTTCAGAGTGGAACAAAGTTGGTTGCTGCTGGCTATGTTCTCTATTCATCTGCCACTATACTCTGCACCACCTTCGGTTCCGGGACACAGGCGTTTACTCTTGATCGTTCAATAGGAGACTTCATTCTCACAAATCCAAGCATCAAAATCCCCCCTCGTGGTAATTAATACTCATAGCAAACATAATCCATTTCTCGCATGAATCTGTGCAATTCTAATGTTGACCCTTCTTAATATTTGGTGAAAACTTTGAAGCTATAATAGTTATATGAAATGTATCTGTTGCAATTCTCCCTTGTGGTTCAAGAGATATTTGGATTTGCTTATTAAGCGATTTTACGCTATACTGCACGTTGTGAATGAACAGGATCCATTGGCATCATCGCATATGTCTTTCTTGTATACCATTTTTGAGGGCTAATGTGCATAGTTTTGGGCTCTGTTGATTAAATGCTGTATAACTTGCAGGGCAAATTTATTCTGTGAATGATGCTCGATACTTCGATTGGCCTGAAGGTCTAAGGCGATATATAGACACTGTAAGACAAGGAAAAGGCAAGCATCCGAAGAAGTACTCGGCCCGGTATATATGTTCTCTGGTGGCGGATCTGCATCGAACTTTGATGTACGGGGGTGTGGCGATGAATCCGAGGGATCATCTTCGCCTTGTTTATGAGGCGAACCCTCTGAGTTTTGTAGTGGAGCAGGCAGGAGGAAGGGGGTCTGATGGGAAGAATAGAATTCTTTCACTTCAACCTGTTAAACTGCATCAAAGACTTCCTCTTTTTCTGGGGAGCTTAGAAGATATGGAAGAGTTGGAGGGCTATGGAGATGTTCAACAAAAAGTCAACCCTGGTTATGAGGTTTGATCATAATGGTGGAGCAAATTTTGAATTTTGTTCAATAATGCTGCCAGCTGATTCTCTCTCTGGTTCATGTATGTGTTGCAGTGAACATTACTTGTGTTAATAGTAATCTTTTCCCCCCTTTTTGAGTGAAACCATTTGGTATCTGATAATACCAACTAATTCAGATTTTATCAGTCAAATTCCAATGGAGATGTCTCTTTTAAGTTTTGTTTTTTTGCAAGGGGGACCACATAGTCTCTTTAGCTGGCATAAACAATTGAAAAACTCTTGATAGACCAAAAATAATATAATTAGAAAAAAAAGGAAAAGATTTTGAGAATATAAAGTAGCTTTCATGCTCATATTTTATAAGAAATAAAAAAAACGTAAATACAAACCCACACCCCTTCACGCGTGCGTGGCAGAGATGTGTGTATGTTAGATAATTAAAAGTGAATGAATTAGTCCTTTCGGATAGTTGAGTTTTAAGTTTTAAAATTTTTTAAAATTAAAACTACTTTTTTATTTTAGATTTTTTTGTTTTTCAATTTGAAAAAGGTATTGTAAATTAAAAATAGGTAAAGTAGGTCAAGTCAACTATACTACTATCAAATGATAAAAATTAAAAATAAAATAATTATAAAAAATAAAAATATAAAAAATGATTCACAGCGGTTGGGAGAGCTCAAAGGGAGAGCACCCCACTCGGAGAAGAAGGTGGCGACTGTTGCAATAAATGCGAGAGGAGTATTGGGGTTAGAGTCAGGCGGAGGCTAGATTCGTTATCGGTTCAGGTGGTGTGGGTGGGCTTGGATTTGTTGCGGGTGCCAATGGCGGAGGAGGAGTAGAGTTCGAATAAGGTGGAATTGGTTAAAAAACATGTTTTGATATAGTGTGTGTTTGGGAATCCATTCGGAGAAAGTTCACAGCTTCCGAGATGGTTTTACAGATTTCGAGATGGTTTTTACAGATTTCAACATGGTTTTGTTTTGACTTGCGTGTACCGTTTGGGAAACAGTGTTCCCAAATAAGCACATAATTGTTATCACGTACCCATTTGAACGGTGTAAAATCATTTAAAATTTAATTTAAAATACACATAAATGTAGTTTTCTTAAAGGAAAGTTAATCTTTTAACTCGTTGGTTTTATAGTTTTAACTTGGTTGTAATTCAATCTACATATTTTGACTTAGTGTAACACATTCATTACAATTTTGACCAATCTAAATTAAGCATTTAAAAGAAGTTTTATCTCAATTTATGTAAAAGTATTTTTAATTGATTTTGAATATTTGTCAAACAATCACTAATCAATTTTATAATTTATCCTTATGTTTTAGAAAATAAAAAAATATATATAATATATGTCAATAATTAGATTACGGAACGGTTGAAATTATAAAGATTAAATTACATCAAGTTAAAGTTTAATGATTAAATTACATTAATATTAAAACTTGAAAAGGACTAAAAAGATTAATTTGACATGATTAGCACATTTTGGAGACTTAGATTGGTTCTGTGGCTGGAGAGTGGTTTTTGGGCACTCATGTTTAGTTTAGCAAAGATTATATTCGTGGTCTTCTATTTTATTTTGTACAAATTTTAAGGATATAAAATACCAAATCGTAAATATAAAACTTAAAATCTTTGTTAGTATGTGAAATAAAATAATAATAATAATAATAATAATAATAATAATAATAATAATAATTTTGTGGGAATTATATGGATTTCTTGACAGGCCAAGAAGCAAATATTGAGGTTGGAGCCTGTGTAAACCCTAGGCGCACTGCGCATCGCATCCATCTCTTTTCGCGCATTTTAGCGGTCGAAATTCCGAAACTAAAGACCCTCTCTCTCTCTCTCTCTCTCTCGCTCGCGCCCCCCTTCCCTCTTCTCTTCCCTTCGAGCGGCCAAAAATGAGAAACGAGGAAGAGAGCGAAAAATAATTTAGGGTGTAACTGTGGTGGAGAGAGAGAAATTATGTGCATTTAGTTTAAATTCTGGATATTCAATATTCATAGGATGTGTGTGGATCCCAGAGAGATTGAAGAAGAGATATAGAAGGATTATGGGAAGCAGCTTTGTCGCTCCACCAGTGAAGAAGCGTTCCATATTGTACACTGAACCTGGTTTGGCCGACCCGAACCCGTACGCAGCAAACGGGTCATCCAAGCGCTCCAAGTCCAAGCACCCACCTCCTCCCCTAAGTATTCCCCCGGGTCATATCGCTTTCCGATTGCTCTGCCAAGCTTCCAGAATCGGCGGCGTGATTGGCAAGTCCGGCTCCGTCATACAGAACCTCCAGCAAGTTACGGGTGCTAAGATCCGCGTCGAAGATGCCCCATCTGAATCACCGGACAGGGCCATTGTTGTGATTGCGCCGAGTGCTCTTAGCGGTAAGGTTTTTCTGAGACCTCAGAGTCAGAATTCGGATTCGGGACCGGCCGAGGAGGATGACGATAACGGTGAGGACGGCAGCGAAGTTGAAGTTGTTGAGGTCTCGAAAGCTCAGGAAGCACTGTTGAAGGTGTTCGAGAGGATTCTGGATGTTGCGGCGGAGACTGAGGGCATTAAAGTGGAGAATGGAGTAGTGTCCTGTAGGCTGCTGGCAGATGCGGCACAGGTTGGGTCGGTCATTGGGAAGGGAGGGAAGGTGGTGGAGAAGATTAGGAGGGACAGTGGATGTAAAGTTAAAGTTTTGGCAGACAAGTTGCCTCCTTGCACTGCTCTGTCCGACGAAATGATTGAGGTAATGTGATTAACACCAGCTCTTTATATGGGAAATAATGGGAGTGTGGTGTTTTTTGTTGCCTGCTTTATAGCTTGTGGAGGGTAGCGTTATGCTCACTGAACACTGAAGACATTACAGTACAGCTTAATGATGTGAAGGAGTTTGAGTTCTATATGGGTTTGGGTTTCACTAAACAGCAGAGGGTAGTTTTTTGTATAATATTTTACATTAAGAATTGTTGTTGTTAAGATATCCTGATGTGAAGGTACTTCCATGTGAAGTAGAATTGAAGGTAAAGAGGACCTGTTCTCTTGTCTGAAGTTAGAGAATGGTTGATCACCAATAGGATTAATGAATTTGTAATTGACGGGTAGTTTAGGAAGAATCGTGATTTTTCTATTTGTATATTCAACTTATAATTTCTGACGCGTTGTTGATGCTTGGCATAAGATAATTCTTATTTTCACCTAACTTGATGAAGGTTAGGATGGAGTTTGGGTTTGTTACCTTTGTCTAGAGCCAAGGATGGAGAACTTATCTTCAACCTTTGGATCTCTTTTAGGCCTTGCATATGTAAAATATTGATCTAAAAGGCCCCAGGCCAAAAAAAAAAGATTTAAAATGGTTAAACTTAGGGATTTTATCAATAAATCAGAACAACAGCATCTTAATTTAATTTGATTTGCATAATGAGGTGAAATTCAAATCAGTTTGAACCTTTTTTTAAAAAATATGAAATGTTTGATTATCTAACTGATCATCACGACTTGAACCTGAGTTCATTTTTGGATCCAACTCTTAGTTGTCTTATTTACTGTGTTTCTAATTCTGTTGAAAAGTAACGTTGGCCTAACTTCAAGCCAATGACCTTGGACTCAGCCATTGAACGGTTAAAGGTTAGCCAATAAAACTGGTACTGTAAAACTCCTCACTTACCCGTGTGGTCATGAAATCTAGGATAAAGGATACAGTTCACCCAATTTCTATGACTTAATTGAGGCATGGCCTGCATTATTCTACATGGAGGGGCATTGGCAATGCTCCTTGTTGACCCAATTACGAAGCATACTACTAACTTTTGGTGATTTTTTGTGAACTAACCTCTAGTTTTCACCAAAGCATACTATTATTTTCACATGTTATCTACATCACTGCAAAAATTTTAGTTCATTTCAAGGTTATTTACCCCACACAAACAGGCCAGCTAAAAATATTGCTCTGATTCAAATTTTCTGGCTTTTGACATGACTGTCTAACTAGACCTCTCATGATTTGCAACCTACCTTCCCCAAAGTTAGAACTGGTTTAATCTAAAGTTAAAACTGAAACAGATCATATTATTGGCAACTCTGGGCTTTCACTGGGCACCAAATGAACCGCTTCTTCTTAACTAATTCGCTATTATCTGGTTTGAGCATGATTTGATAAAAGAAAACCAAAATAGAGTTATATAAAGTCCTCAACTAGCATTGAATTTGGAAAAAACACGTGCTATGTATTAATCATGCAAGACCTGAATGGGTTCTCCCAATTGATGTCCCACGCTAGCAAACGGGGCAACTTGTAGTGATACTTCCTAGCTGCAACCTCTTGTTTGCAAAAGAGATGTCCTTCTTATTCGAGATGAAGTCAGTTGCCTTGGATGTTCCCTTCTCAGTATCATCCCCCCTCCCCACGCTCTCTGTGGGGCCAGTGTGCATTGATGAATGAACATAGGTGAGTTAGTGATGTTGGTACTGGGCAGGTCAAAGAGTGAGTGGGCTAGGTTGGTGGTGATCTAATAACATGTTTGATGTTAGAACAACTTTTAAAATATAACTTCTGGGAATAAAAGCACACTGAACACAGTACCTAGTTCATTATTGGAATAACTTGTTTGATCAATCAGGTATGGAGCTTCACATTTATTTTTGACACCACTGTACATGGAACATGTCGTAATGGTTACTGAGCTTCACTTTACATAACGTCCATGATTTATAGTTTGATATTAATTAAAGGTATTATTATACTATCACAGATAGAAGGCAAAGTGCCGTCTGTAAAGAAGGCACTTCTTGCTGTTTCTCGCCGTCTTCAAGATTTTCCTCCACCCAGCAGGACAATGATGAAGGGAAGCAAGCCTCATGATGTGGTTCAACATGAAAGCTTAGTTGTAGTTCCTCATGATACTTTAACTTTAGTTCCACAAGAGTCTTTGCCTAATCTGCATGCAGACCGTCTTCTGCAGAGAGGCTCTTTGTTATCTACTATGCCCAGTAGCTATGCTTCAGGAGTTCATTCAGTGTCAGCTGAGGCAAACAGAGTCTCAACCCTGGATCCAGCAACACATAAGCAGGAAGTTTCCTTTAGAATTCTTTGCTCCAATGATAGGGTTGGTGGTGTAATTGGTAAAGGTGGCAGTATTGTCAGAGCCCTTCAGAATGAGACTGGGGCTACTATAAGTATTGGTCCTTCAGTGGAAGAATGTGAGGACAGATTGATTACTGTTACTGCTTCTGAGGTTTGTTAAAGATCATTGTTTCACTTTTACATCTGCTTGTTTTGGTTGCATGTCATTTGTATTGCTATTCTTACAATCATAAAATTTTCTTTTGAAGGCTTATTGATTTATTTGCAGAATCTTGAATCAAGATATTCCTCTGCGCAGAAGGCTGTTGTCCTTGTTTTCTCTAGGTCTGTAGAAGCAGGCATTGAGAGGGGGCTAGACTCCGGATCAAAGGGGTCACCTGTTGCTGCAAGACTTGTGGTCTCATCAAACCAAGTTGGTTGTTTATTGGGAAAAGGAGGAGCAGTAATCACAGAAATGCGAAAGGCAACTGGTACTAGCATAAAAATTATGGGGCCTGACCAGGCTCCAAAGTGTGCATCACATAACGATCGATTAGTACAGGTTTGCACATTGGTTCTTTGCCTTGTACAATAAAGGATGTTGAAGAATGCCATTTCTATTTCAATTTCACTATATCTTCCCTTAATCAAATTTTTTACTTAAATCTTTGGCACAATCTAATTTTTATCCTGAAAAACCGTGAACATTTATGTGGTATTTGATGTCATTTTAAGATTTATGTCTCAATCTTGTGACATATGTACTGGAAATTGCAAGTTAGCACCCCTTTGCTTATACTTTGCATTGCCATTAACTTTCCTTCTCTAGGTGTAGCAAGTGTGGTGATTTATTTCAAGTAGCAAATATTGATTGGTTACGGTGCATTGCATATCAGTACTGTTTTAGATTCCTTAGTTCAGAAGGGAAATTATTTTTAGTCAGTATCCATTTGAAGTTGGCGTAGCATAAGTTCTTCAATGTGGATTCAATTGATTACCTATTTAATATAAAAAGTGAGGATCTTGGCTTGGCAAATATGTCTATTGCTCAACCTGGAGAAACGTATTACTAACTGCTGGAGCCAGTTTTGTAAAGTATTTCTTTCATTAAGGACTTCTGATATTTTCTTTGTTCTTTTCATTTATAACTCTCTCTCTCTCATAATGCTTGGTTGGACTCAGAGTAATTAAAAGTTAGGGTGTGCCTTATAGTGTCACTTTTAACGTTTATTGATTATCAATCCAGGCAACACCGTAGTGTTGGAATATTCATCTAATTTCATCGTATCTTGCTCTTAGACGCCCATACTTGCTATCTTCATATATTACATGGATGTTTTTTCAATTTTTCTCCAAGCCTAGCATTCCTCAGGGAACTGTACTACATAATATTCAGCTCTCCATTTGAAAGCTTATGTGAACTTGTTGTTTGTGAATAAAATAGCTGAATCTAGCCCATGCACTACTATTTGTCTCAAATAAATACATTTTTACATTCAAAATAAATGTGTATTGTAAGTGATACTTTCTATTTTGGAGAGCAGGAATCTGATACTGAAGTAGTTGTTTCTTCCCTCTTCCTCATGGGTTTGTGGTTTAGTCTTCATCTTTAGGGTAGCCAAACTAGGTGGTGCATGTATTAGTTATATGGCAACTGCCACATAAAGGCTTGAAATTGATATGGGAGCTAGTCCTTGTTCTTCCTTTATGTGTTTGTACAATCGTCATAGGAAATCTGTTACTTTCATTAGGAATATCCAAAAGAGGCTTGCATGATATCCTTTTGTTAATCATGCGAACTGTTATTTTCTATCAATAATGAAAAAGAATAAAAATTACATGAACCAATATGACTATATGCATCGGCTTCCTTGGTAATAATGAATACGAAATTCTTGAACAGTTTCTTTCAAGATCCTGGTTCTAGATATTTAACGATATGATCGCATTTATGGATTCTTGTTGTCAACAAACACTTTCCTGTCACTCACAAGACAGTAACTCCCAATGCATATGGCTTACTGTATCCTCTTTTGTCCCCTCAGATATCCGGAGAGTTTTCAAATGTTCAAGATGCATTGTATAATGTAACTGGCAGATTGCGAGATAATCTTTTTTCCAGCACAAAGAATAGTGTTGGAACAAAAACCATTACCTCAGCGTTACCTGATAGCAGTCCTCATGGGAGATTGAGGGATCCTGTTCCTATTGGTGTTCAACCAGCCATTGGTGTTTCTCATAGTCTGAGTAGACATACTATGTCTCAAAACATAGATCAAGTTGTTTCTCGCTATTTAGATCACCCTTCTTCACCACCAGGGTCATGGGCATCACGGGTATTCCTTTCTTCCTTCTGTCTGTTTTTTCCCTTTCAATTTGTACCCTAGTCATATCAATAAATTTGAATGCAGACGGTTTCTGGGATAAACACAAGAGGCGTTAATGATGTTGGCAGGCAGTTGACGTCTCTAAAAGGTGGCATAGAACTTGGCAGGTTGGTAATATACGAACAAGTGCATTAGACTTGTATGAATGCGAAGCTATAATTTGAAATATAGTTAACTATAAGTTTCCTTGGAACCTTTTAAGCTTTTTGTATGTTTTGATTTATTCTATGCAATCATATCATTTAATTTTATCTCAATAATGATATAACTGACACATTAACAAGACATGAAATTATACATGGTTGGTGTTCTCCTACATTTTACTGTATTTGATCAAATATGTCAAATGCATTAAATATTGTTTAGTGAATAGAATGTTTTCACAATGAAATCCCGGCACAGGCCTTGGTCTCATGGTAGGTTCAACAAGCAACCTTAGAAACCAGGCATATTTCTTGCATGTAAGCCTTCCAACGCTCATGAGAGACTTGTGATGGGGAAGCCTTAAGGTTAAATGTCGCTACATCATCACACATGAGCTTGTAACAGTTACAAGTTTAAAAAATTTGCTGACTCAAGGGGAAGATTTTCCCAGAGCCAGGTTGACTGTATTGAACACATGTCTGTCTGATTTATGGTTAGACCAGTTGAACTAGCTAGTTCAAGAGCTTTACCAAAATTTGCCTTCGAGTTTAGCATCACTCTTTGCACATTGTTTGTACCTGTGCTATAATGCTAATTGGACCCTTTGTTTTGACACCCAAATTCAGTGATACTTACCACATTCACTGCATAAGATTATCATACTTAACTATCATCTACGATTCCAGTTTTCATCAATTATTCTGGGATCAAGGCACATTTGTTTTGTTTTTGTTCTACGTTTTTTTCCTCCTTTTTTAAGCCCTTGTCATAAAGTTGTAGATTAGTCAAGAGTCTATAGCAGACTTTCTAATGAATGTTTTTCCCTCTACAGTGGAAGCAAAATTGCCTTGGTGACTAATACAACAGTCGAAATTGTTGTTCCTGATGCTGTCATCGCATCGGTATATGGGGAAAATGGTAGCAATTTGGCTCGTCTAAGAAAGGTATAAACTCATAAGCATATGCACTTATGAAATGTTCTTGTTTAATGGCTTATCATGAGCTACTAACAACCTGCCCAACTGGAGGAAATAATCATCAAGTAAAATCTTGTCTGAAACCCCCATATTTAGATTGGATGAGCCATCTGCATCTGCATAGCCTATAGCTCTGTATTCATAATTACATTGTGAACATGTTATGGATGCTTTTCCCCCCACTTAATTAGATTTCAGGTGCCAAGGTTATTGTCCATGAACCTCGTCCGGGAACAGGAGACAGGACCCTTGTCATATCCGGTACACCTGATCAAACCCAAGCAGCTCAGAGCCTTCTTCAAGCATTTATCCTCACAGGTTCTTCATGACAGAAACCCCAGGGATGACCTTTTTCCTTGTCCTTTCTTCACTCAGTTTTCCCAACTTTTTTCATGTACATTAAAATTGAAATATTTAGGTCTTGCATCACTCCAAGCCAGGTATTTTCGCTTAATTGAATCCCATCTTAAGCGTTTCACCCAACATTTGTGTACTGATTCAATGCCACAACCACTTGATTCTGTAGGAATTTATTTAGTTAAGCCTTCATCAGATGGCATTGTTCTCATGGATGATGGAACCCAATTTCAAAATTGATACTCAGTTATAGAAAATAATCCAGAGCGTAACAAAAGTGGAAAGTAGCACTTTCTTTTGGGTATTTTCTTTTTCTTTTTTCTTTTTTTGTTTTTTTTGGGGGGGGGGGGAACCCAAGTTCTGCGCTCTAGCTTCTGTGCCTAGAAATTCTCCTCACGACGCCAAATTCATGCTTTAACCCACAACGAGTCTCATTTTTATTCATACACGCACATCCACAAGACGACAACAGAAGCACCAACAAAATAAAAGAAAGCAAGAACCAAAGAGCGATAACAAACCCAAAGGCTACGGCCCAATGGTCAAAGATGTTGCAAGCCGAATGCTAGGCTTGATATCTCTCCCGTTAATATTATTACCTCTCTCTTAAATACATGATCCAATGGTTGATGTATGTGGTAAAAAGGAAAAAAAAAAAGGGAAACCTAAATGGAGGGAAGTCAACTTCATTATCTGGTAGCCCCATAAGCTATGGGTGCAATAGTGGTTTGTTTCGACTCAGTACATAATACAGGTGTTTTTCTCACTAGGGTTAATATTTTGACATATCAGAAAAGATTGGAAAAATTAGTATGTTCATCCCTATAATTTCATCAAAATTGTCAATAAGTAATGGATAATCATACTATTCACTGCCTTAGTAGAGAAATATAATTTCTAGATAAAGTGAAAAGGTTTCAAAAATTGCATCAGTCGCAATAAGCCTGTTTGTTTGGAAACACTTAACTCTTACCCAAAAGTACGTTCAATAGTGTTTTTCCTCAAAACGAGATAATCTCCTTCATACCTCTGCTTACGTAAAAATACCTCTTTACCTCATTACCAAACGAGCTCTAATGAAAACACATTTGTATTCATATATTATTCACAAATGATACAAAGTACTATTTGCTATAACCTTTGTATTCATATATTGATATATTAATATTGATAATTTGCTCAAGGAAATGACAAGAATGCTGAAAGGAATCACATGAAGTGGTGCATTCATCTTTCTCACACTCATTTGGCTCAAACTCACAGTGGTTTTGAGTAAATACACTTAAAAGAGAGTTTCTTGCCATACATATACTTGTCCACGCAGAATGGCATTACACAAACCATAATAGACTCGAGCAACAGGAAAAATCCCAATGGTCAAGATTTATTTTCCACACCGCAATAAAGACTTGATTGTGCAGACTGAATCCCCATCCATTGAATGTACTGCTTTATATTATACCTTGAGAATTTCTCAGGACTAAGAGTATATTCTCTTAACTCTTCACAGGTTCATCAGTTGGCTTGAGCGTTATTTCCACATTATCATGGACTCCTTGAAGCAGAAGCTCGCTATCATATGTCACTACTTTCCTCTTCTTCGCCGCTTTTAGCGTCCCCACAAGTGCCTCAAATATATTTGCACATTGATCATCATTAAACAGTGTGCCAAATGTGACC
>JANTPZ010004002.1:0-11640 GCA_025593235.1 Vachellia pachyceras
TCTCTTCTCTACTTTTTATCCTTCTTTCTCTTCCCTCTTCTCTACTTTTTATCCTTCTTTCTCTTTTCTCTTTCCTACTTTTTCTTTTTTCTCTTTCATCTTTTCTACTTTTTCTTTCTTCTCTTTCCTCTTTCCTACATTTCATTCTTTCTCTTTTCTCTTTCCTACTTACTTTTTGCCTTGGAATACTTAAAAGCTAATAACTTCCCAAACATAAACCACTTTTCAAAACCTAGATTTTGCCTCGAAATCTGGCAAAACTATTTTCCAAAATCTATTCTTCAAAACCTAGGTTTTGCCTCAGAATCTGTAAAAACTATTTTCAAAATAGTTTCCAAACAAGCCCTTAATCAGTTAGATGGGCAGAGAATTGGCCAATTCTAGTTTTGTAGCTACAATCATTATTTACTTATTTGGTAGTAGCATGATGGCAGAGATAGTCTGATTGATGTACTGGTATGAGCTTCTAGTTATTTTGATTTCAGGGCTACTCATTGATTCAATTTGAGCAAGCTGAGAAAGCATGAAATGCATTAGAGAACTTGAAGGGTTCTAAACTTCTTGCTCAAACTGCATATGCTGCTAGGGATATCAGCAACCGGTCAATCAGAAGGAAGATTGCTGGGTATGTATGCTGGCTTTTTTTTAAAAAAATTATGAAAATATTTGATGCAAGAGAGAGATAAAACGAGGCTATTTGATGTTTAGATCTCTTGTGAAAATAGTAGAATTTGCATAATTAAACTGTGTCCAAACCAATTTATAAACCACCCAAAAATGCACTGTGAAAGTATTCTTTTTAGTCAAGTGTTCTAAATGTAAACTAAATTGCTATAGATGATTGTAATGGCAAGAAAATTCATCATGTATTTTATTGAACTTGCTTTAAAGCTGCAAGCTCGTATTGTAAATGGTCGAGATGGAATTTGTCCCTTATGTTAGTATAGAGATATTATTGGGCCACTCGATGAGTAGGTCTAAGAAATGTATGGTCATATTGTAGCGAAAAAGATTTTTCGTTTATAAGATCAGACTACTTAGGGATTGAGAAAAAAATGATCAAGAATAGTAGGATGACATGATCCATGCCTCATCCTTGGCCGAGATATCATGTGACAAAAGAGAAGTGACATAATTACATGACAGGTTGTATTTGTTAACAATCCTCATATGATTTGGGTAGTTGCAATGTTTTACTAAAGACCACTTACGACTTGTGTGCTAATACTCAGTTTTACCCACTGCCAACTTCATATGGGTATACAGGATCGCACATAGAATGATCCAACATGAGCTTTAATATTCTTGGGCTTTTCAAATTTATATATAAATTAGAATAATAATATTATATAGATAATATTATTAATCTTAATATATTAGTTTTAATGTTTAATTTATTTGATAAATTAAATAACAAATATTGATTTTCAGATTTAATTTATAAAGATAAATTAAATTGGTTGGCTCACTGTTTCAATTAAATAGATATGATTTGATCAAACAAGATTAATCTACATTTGAATTTTAGAATTCGAATTTCATAATTTGAATTTTACAATTTGAATATCAAGATTAATAAAGATTAATTTTAAATATCCTTTCAAATTCAAATTTCAAGATTAATAAAAATTAATCTTCGATATCTTTTAAAATTCAAATTTAAAGATTAGTAAAGATTAATCTTGACTATGTTTTGGAATTCTAATTTCAAGGTTAATCAAGATTAATCTTGAATATATTTATCCAAATTCGGATTTTCAAAATTAATAAAAGATTAATCTTGAATTTTTAATACACCCCACATGAGTTCTATAAATAGAGGACTCATGAGCCACAAAGGGCATGTATGTACAAATTTTTGGATTGTGAGCCACAGAAACCCTAGAGAGATAGAGTGAAACATGAAAGGCGCTAGCATGCTGTCGTTGTTGGAAACTGTTCATGTGAATACCAGTAGAGGGAGACTATCTGAAATGTCAGCTCCTTGAGATCGAAATTAAGAATGGAGAAAAGCTTGAGAAGGCTGTGGATGTTAGGAATTAAAAAGATTCAAACGACCAAGGAAGCTCTAAATTCGAGTTCTGTAAATAGGTAATGACCTAAATACTCTATCTAGACGCCTTTGACAGTGAGTGATTATAAAAATTTTCAAAATCTATTTCTTCCGCTGCGTGTGTGTTCTAATCCCAACAAAAAAAATATTTATCAAAAGTATTTACAAATGTTACCATTATAACACATCAATTCTTTGACTCCAAACTTCACAATGCATTTTCAATATTATCAATGCAAAGTTGACTAAATAATATTTTTATCACTATGAATTCAAAATCACTCACAAACATGCGGTTACCTCTCACCCAATAAGGAAATATTATGACAATAGTAACCTTATGCCCAGCATCGACAATTTTCCACAACTAGTCTACACAATTACATTTTACCACACATTAATTTATTACTAATTTAGGTAGTAGAAATATAACAATTAGGGCTTAATCTTCTTCGAGTTTTCAATCCCTCCTAAACTCATAATTAATCATTTAATTAACTATATTAATTATGTTATATATCAATATATATCCTTTTGAGATCCGAATGTTCATTAAAAATCCTTAATACTGTCTCATATATTTAATTTCTTTAAAACCCCAAATATTTACAAAAATCCTCGAATATCTTAATTTTCTTTAATCTCCAAATTTGCAAACTACAAATTTAGTAAAATTCCAAATTCTATTTTCAAACTTCAATAACAAAATTAAATTATCAGAAATTCACCATTACCTTCAATAACATCAATTAAAATATCTAAACCTTCAAAAATTCTCTATTATCTCCAATAATCTCAAATAAACTATTTGACTCAACTTTTGAGACTTTAGAATATTCTATATATTAAAAACCTTATACAAAATAAATTTAAAAAATACTTCATATATCCAATAAATAAATCTAGTCACGTAGAACATTGTTATAAAAATATATCTATTATTAAACTCCAACTATTCCAAAATTTAAATACTAAAATATTCTTTAAACAACATGATATTACTACCATTAGATAGAGAAAAATATTTAGAACAACTTTCATGAGGAACCATATTGAAAAAAAATCATTTTACTTACCTAAATAATCCTAAAAGCATAACATTGGAACTTAGAAATTCCCTTTAAGCTCATTCCCTTTCCCTTTCTCTCCTCTCTTTACCTCACGGCTGCTCCCTCCTTTTTGCTCATATTATGGCTGGGGGGTTATATATAATACCCCTCACCGCATAAACAGTGCTGGGGAAGTAATTTCCCCAACATACTTGTGTATCTCTCGTTTTTTTTAAATGGCGGAGGAACATGGGAGGGATAAGAATAAAAGAAAGAGGAAAATTACCCTAAAAGACCCTAAGGCAAAAATGACAGTATTTACCCCATTTTTTTTATAAAAAACAATTTATTCCCTTGATTCTTCCTTAATCTCAATTAAACCTAATATAATAATTAGGATATTACAATTCTCCACAGCTAAAAAAATTTTGTCCCCCAAAATTCGATTCAAGTAAAGACAAAAGCAAAGACAAAACATATTACTTCAAACAAGTCAAACATTACTACAGATATGACTCATCATAGATCGAACCATATCTAATAGAGTTTGATTCCTCCTTTCAAAAACTTCATTCCATTGTGGTGTTCCTGGAGGGGTGAGTTATGAGATTATCCCACAACTCCTAAGATGATCAGTGAACTCTTAGCTCAAATAGTCTCCTCCTCAATCAGATCGAAATGCTTTAATTATCTTGCCAAGTTGGTTTTGTACTTCATTTTGAAATCTTTTGAACATTTCAAAAGATTCCAGTTTTTGTTTCATTAGATAGACAAAACCATATCTACTAAAATCATCTATAAACATTGTTAGTGTAGGATTTGACCAAGAGGGGGTGAATTGGTCACTTTTGAAAATTAAAATCACAATCGCAAAATTAAAATAAAGTCATCGATAGAAAGTAGAGAGAAGGTGTACACTGGAGATTTATCCTAATTTAGTCCTCCTGACCTATGTCCAGTTCTCAGAGTTCATCTGAGATTTGCAATCCACTAATCAACAATAACTTAGGCTCACCGGGCCTTGATCAATGTAGCCTTTTATTTTCAACATATAAGTGCTAACTGATCAACCTTTAGCCATCTTGTAGAAGTGCAAGGCCTTAATGGTCTCTTACCTCTCTTGTATTGCCTGTTGCTGGAACATTTACTTTATAGAACAATCATCTCATAAGCCTCCATATGTTCCAGATCTATTTGGAACCATGGTGGTAAGCATTAGGCATCCTACATCTACAGAGTCATTCTTACGCTTTGTGTAAGCATCTCTGTGAGCTTTTGGATCATTGGCTGTAGGCTCATCAGGAATGGGTTGATCGGGGACATATGCCTTTCTTTTGTGCTAGAGAACAATTTTCAAGTTCCTGAACAAGTCAAAAAAGTTCATCCCATTGAGTTTTTCCTTCTCAAGGACTGATCGTAGTGATTAGTAGGCTACGACCAATATTTCACTTAAATTTAACTCCGCTTTAGCAAGACATAAATCCAAGTTATTTATATAGGTAACATTTTACCAATTACATCATATGTAACTGATTTAACCATAATTGTTCATTAATTTTGTTGATAATTTCAAAGTTTTTAATGCATTTCTAACCCATTGTGATCCTGATTGCACTTAAATGATAACAAGGGTTTCTGTTTCTGATTAACATGTTTTTAGGTGCAAATGACAGCATTAATTGCATATCTGTATTCATTGCAACTTTAGAGCAAAAAGGTGCCTTAAATTATTGCTTTTCATTTCAGGAACTTTGATTGAAGCTGAAGGAAGCAACTTTGGATACTTTCGCCGCGGCCAAATTCCTGGTTCGCCTAGGCGAAACAAGGCAACAGCAGCAGTACCTCTCGAGAGAGGTTTGCTGCAGCGGATATCACCGATTAGCAACAGATTAGGCCCCAAAATGGAAAGGAAACTGACCCACAAAATGAACCCGACCCAGAACGGTTTAGTAACCCTATTTAGGGTAAGTTTCACACATTTTTGGGGGGAGAAATGTAGCAACCACCATTTGATCACTCTATCTCTTCTCTTATTTTTCCTCTCAAAAACCCTAGCCACCATTATCCTCCTTCTACCTTCCATCTCCAGACCACCATGTATCGCATTATTTCATGAGTAGTATGAGTAGCTAAACCTCTTGCTTCCTCTTGGAGATGGAGAGGCTTGAGTTCATGGGCTAGAAAGGGGAGTATTAGTTCTAATCTATGTTAATGTTACGGATTGCATAGTTGCTGAGTTAGGACTTGTAATTTGTACTCGAATACTTGGTTACAATTGTAATCAAACTTGGATTTCTTTGTATAATGAATAGTTCTTTGTTTGACATGGTAGTATGAAGCCTCATTTCTATCTATTCAATGCAACCTTATTTATTCCCTCTTATCTACCTAGTTGTGTTTGATATTTGGGTTGATGATGTTTGTTTTGGATTTTCACTGAACTTTTCATTGTACACACAAAATGTTTTCAAATGGTTTCATGGAATGAAGTTCATTACATGAGATTTTTAACCCAACGAGTTGTTGGGGGGGTTTTAACCAAAAAACTTAGTGCACAACTATTGCTCTACCTCATTATTTCAAACCGTGATAGCCTAAATAATTTCCAAGAGGAGTTTTATCACCCAAAGAATTTGCATTCATCATTTGATGGTAGAATAGTTGACCTAACCTACCTTATCCATTTCTAATTCACAACACATTTTTCAAATTGAAAACCAACAAAACCAAAAACTAAAAAACAAAAATTAGTTTTCGTTTTTAAAAATTTCGAAACTTAAAACTCAAAACCATCTCGAACTGGGCCTTAGTTATTGACCCTATAGTTGAATTATTTTCATCATATTTTCATTTTCTAACCAACTAACCATTGAATCATTATCTCAATCGATTTAGTATTTGGTATTGTTTTTTTTAATCTTGTTATAAAGAACATATACTAAAGACCTTTCAATTTGAGAATTATAGGATTAAAGACCTTTCAATCTTGTTATAAAGAACATATACCAAATTCCATTAATCAGATGCTCAATTTGTAAGCCAAGACAAAACTTTTTCCTTTCAAGATCCTTCATTTCGAATTCCCTCTTTAAACAATCAATTGCTTTTTGGAGCTCTTCAGGAGTTCCTATTATATTCAAATCGTCTACATATATAGCGATTATAACAAATTTTGATCCATTTCTTTTTATAAAAACACATGGGCAAACTGGATCATTTTTATAACCTTCCTTTAATAAATATTTGTTGAGACTATTATACCACATTCTTCCAGATTGCTTCAGTTCATATAAGGATTTATGCAAACGAATTGTATAATCTTCTCCAGAATTCTTACATGTTTCTGGAAATTTAAATCCTTCTAGGATTTTCATATAAATTTTAGTATCTAAAGAACCATATAAATATGTTGTAATAACATCCATTAGACGCATATCAAGTTTCAAAATCAATGCCAGGTCTTTGTGAAAAACCTTGTGCTATAAGTCAGGCTTTATATCTTACGACCTTATTTTTCTCATTTCGTTTTCGCATAAATACCCATTTATATCCC
Organism: Vachellia pachyceras; assembly: GCA_025593235.1. Lineage (NCBI taxonomy): Eukaryota > Viridiplantae > Streptophyta > Magnoliopsida > Fabales > Fabaceae > Vachellia > Vachellia pachyceras. The sequence goes on from JANTPZ010004002.1 coordinate 6,656, forward strand.
ACGGGTTTCACTGTTGGACATTGTGCCCTAGGGGCCAATCATTGTACTTCACAAATTCTTTATTTTAATGAATTTTCTCCATTTAATTATCATAACTTTTGCATGTTTATTATGTTAATTGCATCCATGGGCAAATTATGAATATTGTCCTAAATGTCCCTAGTCAGTTATCTACATGAGAACAAAGATAAAGTATGACCAGTATGACTTTGATAAGGTATGGAGATACGAGTTAAAGTCATAGGCACTTGTAAGAGTACAAGTGCTGGACCGACCTGCTATGAGAAAGCTGCATGGATTAAGTCATTAGCTTATCTCATATGTAATCATGTCACATTGCCCTTTGACCTGAGATTATCATGGATTCCTGCATGAAAGTCAACAAGCTTTGACCTAGTCAAAAGTCACCTTTGATCGGGTGATGATAAAGGCTATAATAGGGCTTAAGGGTTTTCATGTGGAGGAATGTGAGTGATCAAGATGGGATTTGTCCCTCACATTAGTTGAGAGATATTACTGGGCCCCTCGATGAGTGAGTCTAAGAAATGTATGGCCATATTGTAACGAAAAGGGGTTTTCGTTTCTTGGATCAAACTACTTAGGGTTCGAGAAAGTAATGGTTGGGGAATAGGAGGATGACGTCATCCATGCCTCATCATTGACCGAGATATCGAGTGAAAAAAGGGACGTGATGTAGTTGCATAAAAGGTTGCGTCGTGTTAACGATCCCGTATGATTTGGGTGGTCGTAATGTCTTGCTCGAGTCCGCTTGCGACTTGTGGGCTTGTGGTGAGATTAGCCTACTGCCAACTTTATATGGGCCTACAAGGTCGTATGCAAGAACAGCCCAACATGAGCTTTTATTTCTGGGGTTTATTTGAATTTTAAATATATATATATATATGTTAAAATTCGAAATTGCACAATATTATGTAAATAATATTTGTGTGTCTAAGTTTAATATTTAATTTATTTAATAAATTAAATAACTAGCATTAATTTAATTTATAAAGATAAATTAAATTTGTTGGCTCATTATTTGGATTAATTAAATGGATATTATTTGATGACATCAATTTAATCTAAATTAAGATTGCAAAATTCGAATTTCACATTTTGAATTTCAAGATTAATCAAGATTAGATCTTGAATATCTTTTGAATTTCAAGATTAATCAAGATTATATCTTGAATATCTTTTGAAATTCAAATTTCAATATTAGATCTTGAATATCTTTTGAAATTTTAATTTCAAGATTAATCAAGATTAGATCTATAATATCTTTTGAAATTTAAATTTTAAGATTATATATTAAATATCTTTTGAAATTCAAATTTCAAGATTAGATCTTGAATATCATTTCAAATTCGAATTTAAAGATTAATAATGATTAGATCTTGAATATCTTTTTAAAATTAAAATTCAGATTTTTCAAGATTAATAAAAGATTAATCTTGGATTATGATGCACTCCATGAGCTCTATAAACATGAGTGCTCGTAACAGTAGTGGCATCCCATTCTAAATTTGAATTCGCTCTTGGGCCACAAAACCCTAGAGAGTGAGAGAGTGAAACGAAGAGGCGCTAGCACGCTGCCATTATTGGGGACTGTTCGCGTTGATACTGGTAGAGGGAGGCGATAAAAGAAATGTCGGCTCCTCGTGATCGGAAGCAAGAACGTAGAAGGTTGTGGAATCTGAAGAGATCTAGACGCAAGGAAGGGATGAATTTGAAACATAAAAGGTACACCTTCATCTCCTCAATCTAAACGCATTTGACAGATCCGTATTTGGGATTAAAAAATTTTAAATTCCACTGCATGTACGTACTAATCCCAACATTCACACCATTTGGTTTTCGGACTACAAGTCCAAAAACTTCATGTTTTGAAAGTGAATTCAATTCTGCTTGAATTGCACTTTTCCATTTAAGCCAATCATCTCTAGATTTACATTCTTCAATTGATCTAGGTTCAAGATCCTCGTCGTCATTGATTATTTCAATTGCAACATTATATGCAAATATGTTGTCGACAATTACTTTTTCTCGGTTCCACTTTTTCCCTGTAGTGACATAACTTATCGAGATCTCTTCATCATTTTCAGGTACCTGGACCTCTTATGGGGTCTTTTGATTAGTTATGTCTTGAATTTCTTCTACAGGGATAGCCTCCTCAACCTAACCATCTTGGTTGTTTGCTCCCTTTTTCTTTCTAGGATTTTTATCTTTGGAACCGACTGGTCTACCATGCTTCAGGCATGGCTTAGACTCATTTGCATTTATTGGTTATCTTACTGGGACATCAATTCTAATTGGATCATTTTCAGCTGGAATGTGGGATTTGGTAATCCTCTTAAGGTCAGTAAATGCATATGGCAGTTGATTTGCAATATTTTGCAAATGATTTATCTTTTGAATGTCATGTTCACACTGTTGTGTACGAGGATCTAGATGCAAAAGTGATAATGTTTTCCATGAGATTTCTGTATCCAGCTGCTTACTTTCTCCCCCTAAGGTTGGGAAAATTGTCTTATCAAAATGACAATAATCAAAACGTGCTGTAGATAAATCTCCAGTAGATGTTTCTAAAGACTTTATTATAGATAAAGATTCATAACCAAAATATATTCCCAACATTCGTTCCCTTCTTTGTGCATTGTGGTGGAGCAATAGGTACAAATACAACACATCCAAATATTCTAAGATGGGAAATATCTGGCTCCTGACCAAAAGCCAATTGCAAGGGGAAGAATTTATGATAACTTGCTGGCCTGATGCGTTTAATTACTGCTGCATGCAAAATTACATGTCCCCAAGCTGAAATGGGAAGTTTTATTCTCCAAAGCATTGGTCTAGCTATCAATTGGAGGCGCTTAATAAATGATTCTGCTAAACCATTCTGTGTGTGAACATGAGCAACAAATTTTTCTATCATTATTCCAATATCATTGAAAAAATTGAGATGAAAACTCACTGGCATTATCAAGACGAATTGTCTTAATTGCATGGTTTGGAAACTGTGCTTTTAATCGAATTATTTGAGCGAGTAATCTAGCAAATGCTAAACTGCGTGATGACAACAAGGAAACATGTGACCATCTTATAGATACATCTATAAAAAACATAAAATATCTAAATGGTCCACAAGGTGGATGAATAGGTCCACATATATCCCCTTGGATAAGCTCAACAAACGCAGGGGATTCAACCCCAACTTTTGTCAACAAATGCCTTATTATTAGCTTTCCTTGATTGAAGAATCTTCTGGCTCTTCAATGGATGTCCACGTGAATTTTCAATAATTCTTCACATCATAGTTGCTTCGGGATGGCCTAACCAGTCATGCCAAACTGTAAGTGTATTTTTATCATCAAGCTATTGGCTTACCATAACATTTGTCTCAATTGTACTAATACGTGTATAGTATAAACCAGAAGATAATGTAAGCAATTTTTTCATCACACATTTTTCTCCATATCTATCAATTTTGATATGTAGATATTCAATATTTCTCTCATGCATAGTCTCAATATGCTACCCATTTTTGCGGATATCTTTAAAACTCAAAAAATTTCTTTGAGACTTAGATGAATACAAAGCATCATCAATCACAAATTTTGTTCCTTTGGGTAATATTAAAATTGCTCTTCCAAAGCCTTCAATTAATTTGTATTACCCGCTGTAGTATTGATGCTTGTACTTCTTATTGTTAAATGAGAAAAATATCTTTTATCTTTAAGTATATTGTGTGTTGTTGCACTATCTATGAGGCATATATCTTCATGCTTATTTTCAATGATTGAAACATCCATAATCTTCGAAAGAAAAGAAATGCATTAAAAATAAAATACACGATAAGTAATGATGCCTTTATTACATATTAAAATATTAAGTAGATTTGGGAAACATAAATAAACGGGAAAAAACATTTGCATTATTCTCCTAGCCAAACTCATCTCTAACCACGATTTTCAAAGAAATCAGCTACATCTAAGTGTGTCATAGCATCAAAACCATTGATATCATTTAGCTCATTGAGATTATCATTCTTGTTTGTCCCAATATCATCATTTTTGTATGCCTCATTATCATTTGGGAAAGCCAAATTTGCTTCCACATTATTCACACTCTTTTTCATAGAGGCTTGATAAAGTTTCACTAGATGCTCAGACGTATGGCAAGTACATGGCCAATGCCCTTTCATACCACACCGATAAGAGTGGTTCTCAACAGCTTTTGAAGGACCACTCTTGTCCTTTTTCTGTCCTTCGTTGTATTTTTTCTTCTGTTGGATAATAGAATTAACTACTACAGAATATACTTTTTACTACTGTAATTCGCGTCTTTTTTTAAAAAAAGGGAGTAAAAAGTGAAGGCGGTGGCATTTTTCAAAATTTTGGTACCTTTAGGCGCCCTATACCAGGATAGGGCGCTGAAAATATATCGATTGCACCTTATTATGAGGAAAAGGGCGCCGTAGGTCGCCCTACGGTGCCCTTTTTCAAAAAAGGGCACCGTAGGTCACCCCTACGACACCCTTTATGAGAAAAGGGTGCAGTAGGGCCCCTACGGCGCCCTTTATGAGTAAAAGGTATCGCACCCTTTATGACTAAAAGGGCGCCGTAGGGTAGTTCCGCGCCCCTTTTCAAATTCAAATCATCATGTGCGTGTTATTTAGTGCTCTTCTCTCTTTTTTTTTTCAAATCGACAGCTCTCTCTTGATGGCATTGCTGCTCCTTCTTCTACAAGTACGCCATCTCCTTCCCCGGGCAGATCCTTTGTCCTGCCTGAAACACTGGATAGCTAAACGGATCTCGCTCAACATCGCGTGGGTGTAAGTCATATCTTTCACTCCATCGTACACAGGAGCTTCGGATTTTTCGCTCACCTCCTTCACAATCTTCTTCTCCACTTCAGGGTGCTTCAACCTGTCGATGAATTTACGCAAAGTCATATCTTTCTGGGCTTGCTATGGCAGCTGAGCA
>JANTPZ010004006.1:0-11265 GCA_025593235.1 Vachellia pachyceras
GGGCTAAGATTGCATCTTGAAATCTAATCTCAATCTAAGGGCTCATATTTGTCCACACACTTGACATTTGCTAAGCCCTCATTGGATGGTTAAAAGGTACAATGATGGCTGTAATTTTCTGGTTAGAATCTGGTTTCATTAGCCAAATTGGATCACATTCGGTTACTTTTACCGATTGCACTTTTTACCGGTAAACATAACTTTATTCCGGTAAATCTTTTTCTACTTTTCTGTAAATATTTTCTTCCTTGTTTAATCTCTATATTTTCATCTTGAATATAAAAAAATTATTATCCCCAAAATACCCCTTGACTTCCTCAAATTTTACATGATTATTTTATCATGTCTAAAATCCCTGAAAACGTACAATCGAAGAGCAAAATTCTTTTAAAGCCTTGAAAAATACTACATTTTTCACTGATTCTCTAGCCTTTTTCCTTTTTTCAAAATGCCCTCTAGATTGTCCAAAATTAATTTTTGAAATAATTATATTTTGGGGATTTTCGGGTCTTTTTCAGGTCTTTTTCCTGATTTTCGGGAAAATGGCCTTAATCGTACACTGGATAATAATTTTATTAAATACTATAAAATTCACTGAATTTTTCCATATTTTTGTCTAAATTTTTGGAGGGCTCCTGATACCTTAAATAATTATTTTTCCCTTTTTTGCCTTTCAAAATTATATAAATAAAAATTTAGTTCGAATTCGGAAAATCCGTGTTTCGTGGTTATGATCAGTGAGTTGGGTTCTATCTATTGGGCATCTGAAATTTTTTTGTCAAAAGTTGACTTTTGACTTTGACGTTGCTAAATGACCAAAATGCCCTTCCACATTCTCATAATTACCATTTTGCCCTTACTTCTCTACTTTTCCTAAAATTACCATTTTGCCCTTACCTTTAATACTGAAAGACCTTTATGCCCTTGGTCTTTTATTAAATGACATATGGGTCCTTTCCTAAAGGTCACCCATCCTCACATTACTCTAGGGCAAGTACACTTAACTTTGAAATTCCTACAAAACTCCATACACTAAGCCAGATCTAACTTTACAACTTCCGGCCTATAACTTTTGTTTCTTTACAAGCTATCTATCTCTGGTTTTCCATTTCATTTCCTAGCTATCGGATTAGCATTTATTTCAGCTAGCATAGAAATTATGGATATTACAAAAACCATTTTTGATTCAAAACTTGTATAGAATCAATCTATATTATAAATCTCTTCCACCCAAGCTACAGCTCAGATGCGTTATTTCATGGCTTGTGACTCATTTCACTGTTCAAAAGCATTTGGCAGCTTGCAACTGCAATTTTTAGGCTTCGTCCTATCCGACTCACTGGCCTCACAAACGCAAACCCCTTTCCACTTCTGCAATACTCTTTAAAATCACGTCAGAGGTAGAGCCTTACTTTTATTCCCTTCTCGTGCTTGGCTTTCTATCTCCATTTCTTTTCCCTTCCCTCCTGTTTATATTTTAAAATTTGAATTTGAATCTCATACTCATCCACCTTCGTTTATTTTTCTGATTCTCTATCTCCTTGTGATGAGTAAGCTTAAAAGTAATTTTCACTTCCCGAGTCTTAATGCATCAGTTATCTCCGAAGGTGTTTTGACTTCGAGCCTATGAGCCTAAACTTCCGCCTCCCCTGCTTTCCACTATGTATCTGCTGATCACAGATGGCTCTAGCGTTTCCAGTCTTCAGGTGCATATTTATACATTTATGAGTATAATCACAGTTTGATCGTTGAGAATATATTTTTAAATGATTTGGGCTTCGGGTTTTTCTTGCTCAGATCAGTAAAATGCTACATTTTATGTTTTCAGCACATTCTGGGACTAATTCATATATATATTGATTGAGCTTTATTTTTATTAGTTTTCTACTTGAATTTCCAGAGTCGTAGAGTCAATTTTAGCCCATACATGACCTTTTTGTGCTTAAGTTGAGATTAGGAGTTGTTGATTTGGATTAGTGTGATTTTGGGTACATATGCCATGAATAATGATTTATTGTGCCTAAATTTCATCATGAGCAAATGATGCCCATATTTGCTATTTCATTTCAGGAACTCCGTACAAAAGGGCAAGAGAAGCAGCTCTGGAGCATTTCGCTGCGGCGTAATATAAATTTCATCGCGGCCAAAGTTCAAGTAGCAAGCAAAGAACTCTCAGGTGAGGTTCGCCGCGGTGAATATCGTGCAGTACCTGATTTTTACTGCAGAAGAAAAATAACCCGACCCAGATTGATGGATCCAACCCATAATGGTTTCTAATGCTATTTTAGGGTATTTTCAAAAGGAGCAAAGAGAGGAGGCTGCAGAGGTTGAAGAGAGAAAAGAGAGGAGAGTATATCATTCTCCATTCACCACTACTCACACACTAACACCATTTTACCCCTTTTCTTCACCATCCATCCATCTATCATGTATCCATCATCCACTCGAAGCTTGTTTCCATCACCCATGAGAAGCTGAACATCTCCACCCTCTTGAAGATGAAGTGAGCCAGAGTTCAAAGTGCCGAAAGGGGAGTATTTGCTTTTAATCTGTATTTACATTATGGATTACTTGGATTCTTAGTTGGACTGTGTAATTTGTGTGTAAATACTTAGTCTCAGTCGAGCCAAACTTGGATTATTGTGTATTGAGTTGTTTTGTGATTGACAAAGTAAAATGGAGTTCATTTTGCTTATTCAATGAAATCTTGTTGGTCTCTTCTATCATCCTAGTTGTGCTTGGTTTTAGAGTCAACAATATATGGAGTTGATTTTGTCACTTTGTGATTTCCGTACACATACTAAGTGGTCTAAGGGATTTCATGGGATGGAGTTCATTTCATGTTGTTTCGGACCCACCAAGTCATTTGGGGATTTAGATGGAGTTCATCGTATGACACTCCGGACCCAGCAAGTTGTTGGGGTTTTTTTATTTCGAAAACTTAGTGTGAAAGTCGATACTTTCCCTCATCCTTTGTGAACTATGATGGAACACTTTGTTTTCAAAAGGCACTCATCACACACACACACACTTCTCTTTCTCAAGGCGGCCTTTACTTTCGTCCTCAATCAAGAAAAATACCAAAAACAAGTTTTATTTTGTAATTAGTTTAGGTACATAGCTTAATTTAAATTGAAACCAATTGCATTTGCATTACAAATATAATCACGAGCTAAGGATTATTGGTACACGACTAGCTTCTGGTGAGAACAACCCTAGGGTTGTCACTATACAATCCTTGGAAATCAAAATTAATATTCTTAATCCATTTTCAAGGCTAACCAGCGGTCTAAGTTTACATTTTGTGGCTTAGGTGTGTTCATATATATATATATAAAATCATTTCGACCGCAAACAATGAAAGATAATTTTTTCCCAGGAAACAACTGATATCTTCAAGTAAAATGCTTAATTGCGTACTTGGTGGATTGAATTTAATGAAAGTGAGACTGACTCTGTCATGATTTTTGTTGTCTTGAAAAATTTTGTAGGTTTCCGCAAATTTCCTTCTCATGCATATGCAGTTATGCATAGTTGTTTACTTGAGTAGCCTATCATCTATTATTTCAGGTCAATCTAGATAGATTCCAGTTTCAACGCTGATAATGATGAGTCCGAGTATTCAGGTTCTGATTCAGAGAATTCGGATTCCGAGTTGGAAAGCTTGGGTTCTGAGGAGTCTGCGAGTAAGGAAGAGAAAACGAGAAGGAAGAGGAAGGAAAGAAAAGGGAAGAAACAGAAGGAGGAAGAGAGGGAGGAAAGAGAAGGGGAGGATGAGAATGAAGAAGGAGAAGGAGGGCAATGAAGATTAAGGAAAGTTTGAGTGCTGCCCAGAAATTCATGCCAGATATCTTCCCAAAGCCTTCCAAGATGTGAGAAAGATGGCACTGACTCCTTGTACTGGATTTCTTCATTATCCCTGGGCACCAATCAAAGAAAGTAGATGGCCATATAAGCTCAATACATGCATTTAATTTACATGCATCATCATTCATAAAGATAATATGTGGTTCATAAATGTATTTATGTTCTGAATTTGCACATAACTTTCAATAGTAAAATTGTTGTTAATATGAGATCTTAAATTTTAAAATGTATTTATTATTTTTTTGGGGTAAATTGATGGGCAGAAAGTAGCGCAAAAGATCTTTATTCATTTAAGCACCTATATTAATTGCCATATTTATATAGGTACAGTAGTTTGGATAAAAGTAAAGGAGAGGCTGCATCTCCTGTCTCTCACCAAAGGTCACAACCCAATGCTGGACGATCAACCCACTTGAGATCTCAATCTATTGAACTTGGACAGAATCAATGAGTAAGACTCACAAATCCAGCTCAAGATATATTCCGAAGAGTGTGGTCTGGCAATGCTAGATATGATGAGAGCATGGCAACTGTTTCTTATCCAGATGACACTGAAGGATTATCAACTTCACATATTAGGTTGGGTACAGAAGTGAGTTCGATGAGTCAGAAGGACTGTCTGGAAGGAGTCCTTCAGTTTTCTCAACATTCTATGATATCGGTGCAGTTGAAGCAGCATCAACCCCAGATTTGATCACTAAGCGGATTGAGAATGTATTAGACATGAGTGAACATTATCTATTAAGGGGGATCTTTCTCATTCATCTCTTCCCAGTGTACTGGTACTCATAATTATGATTATTTTTGTTATTTTTTATATAACCTTTGTGCATACTATGGAGCATGTGGATATTAATGTGAGTTGATTTTTGCAATTAATGCATAATTCTTTTTTGTTATTGAGTGAGACATGTTAGTTAACAATCTATCGAAGGATTTCATTTTTTATCGAGTTTAATGGCATTGTGTCATTTATATAGCCAACCCCATCTAGTGGGACACGTCTTTGTTGTTGTTTAAACGTGGAGTTCTTTTTATTTGCATTAATAAATAGAGTCTGCATACTGGTGTCATGTTTTAATAATTTATTGAAAACTTGTAGGATGGAGGAATGGACAATACTCTCTATGATCAACTTGAACAGACCATGGGTGAGGCTGAAAATGCTAGGTATGATGCATACCAAGAAACTGTTAGACGTGGGAAAACTGAAAAAGATGCCATTGATACTATACGAGAGGTAAATGTTTTATCGTTTAGTGCTGCTTACTTCTTCTTAAATGTGCAGATGACCTTGAGAATAATTAATTGCCCATTCTTTGTACTCAATGCTTTAGTTTTTACATTTTTCTAATTGGTAGGAGCGGGGCACTTATTGATCCATAAAAGTAAAGGTGGGAAATATGTTATCCAAGTTAATTTATGCTAAAGATGAGTTGAACATACCCTCATCATTTTGTGATTTTTTTGTTCATGTTATTGAAATTTAGACACCCTTTAATTTTATAAATGACCCCATTCATCAAGCAAAAGCCTCTGAAATCTCTTATACAGAGGAGTTGAAACTGAGGAAAGAGGTAGAGGAAGCACTGGCAAAAACAAAGATAGAAGTTGGACAGATGAAGATCCAAAGAGATAAAGCAAATGAAGAACTCTGACTTGCCTTGGATTTGAAATCATCACTAGAAAGTCAAATCTCATCATCAGAACTATCGGTAAAGGAATTGGAGTAGAAGATTATCTCTGCTGTGGGTCTATTGCAAAGTTTCAAGAAAGAACGTGATGAATTGGAGATGCAGTGTGATAATGTATTGAGGGAGGCTGATGAGTTGAGGAAAAAATCAGTTGATGCCCCATGCACGCAGATGCCTCAATTTTTCTCTGAATTCTCTTTTCCAGAAATTGAAGAAGCAAAAAATAATTTTAGTCCATCCCTAAAGATAGGAGAAGGTGGATATGGAATTATATTTAAAGGTATGCTACGTCACACTGATGTAGCTATCAAATTGTTGAACACTAATATTGAAACAAGCTCCAAGAGCTTGGTATGAAAGATTAAGTAGTTTCTTAATCAACAAAGATTTTGTTAGAGGAAAAGTGAATACAACACTATTTATTAAACATTCAAAATCAAATATGTTAGTTGTACAAATTTATGTTGATGACATTATTTTTGGTGCTACTAACAATGATCTTTGCCAAGAGTTTGCTAAGATGATGCAGGCTGAATTTGAAATGTACATGATGGGAGAATTGAATTTCTTTCTTGGTCTACAAATCAATCAAAGAAAGAATGGGATCTTCATAAATCAAGCCAAATATCTCAGAGAGCTGCTAAAGATGTTTGGAATGGATCAATGCAAAAGTACTGATACTCCTATGAGTTCAACAACACTCCTTGATGCAGATATCAATAGAAAGGACTATGATATTAAAAGATACAGAGGAATGATTGGATCTCTTCTTTATCTCATATCAAGTAGGCTAGACATCCAATTTAGTGTTGGAATGTGTGCAATATATCAATCTACTCCAAAGGAATCTCATGCTAAAAATGTGAAAAGAATTTTTAGATATCTTGCTGGAACAATTGATCTTGGAATTTGGAATCCAAAAGGAGCAAATCATCAATTGATTGCATATTCATATTCAGATCATGCTGGCTACAAAACTGATAGAAAAAGTACAAGTGGTCAATGTCAATTCCTTGGGGGTGCCTTGGTTTCTTGGTTCAGCAAAAAGCAATCAACTGTGTCATTATCATCAACAGAAGCTGAATACATTGCTGCAGCAAGCTGCTGTGCTCAAGTCTTATAGATGAAGCAGCAACTCCAGGATTTAGGAATGGTGTTCAATGAAATTCCAATCTTCTGTGACAATACCAGTACCATCAACCTCACCAAGAATCCAGTACATCACTCTAGAACCAAGCACATTGATATAAGACATCATTTCATCAAGGATCATGTGTAAAAGAAGGACATCAAGGTTGAATTCATTCCAACTCATCTCCAGGTTGCTGATATTTTCACATAGCCATTAACCAGAGAACAATTTTTAAATATCAGAAGAGAATTGGGAATGGCAAATCCCAATGAATGGTAAGTAAAAATTGTTTAATGTTGATTCAAAGTTGTTTTGATGATTATCTATTACTAACTTAAGCTTTGGAGTATTTTTATCAAAGTTTTGCATGTGCTTTGGATGAATACTTGCAGCACTAAAGGCATGAACACTCTAGCATTAGATCAAATTTTTGGAGCATAAGATGAAATACTCGAGCACAACTAGAAGAATACTCGAGTATTCAAGCAAAATAAAGTATCGGTTCAATGTTGGTAGTTAACACTCGAGCAAAAGGTGGAAGCACAGGTAGTACTCGAGCATTCAATTTCAATGCTCGAGCAAAGTAAGTCTTCAATACTCAGAAATCACAATGCTCGAGCACTATGAGACAGTTCTCGAGCACTGAAGTACAACACTCGAGCACAAGATTATCAATACTCGAGTGTTGGCATCTGCTATGTATCAGTTTGGTCCAAGACCCCAATACTCGAGCACTGGAGTGCAATACTCAACCATGAGTTTTCAGCACTCGAGTATTGATTTGTCTGTTCATCTTCAAATCTTAACACTCGAGCACGGACACTTTGCACTCAAGCATTGAGCACCAGCACTCGAGCACTGGCAGTTTCTGATTACTTATGCTTCCTTTTTCATCAACACTCGAACCCTAACACTCGAGCATCTCAAAATTCTCTCAACTCGAATTTCTGTAACTGCTTTCAAACCATTATAACCTCTCTCAAAAACTCTTTTTTGGCAAAACCCCCTCATTATCACACATTATTACTCTTTATTACTCTCTCAAATCATCACTTTTTCCCCTCGTCGCCAAAAACTCCTCACCTCAACTTCTTTCAAATCTTTGCTCCATGTTTATCGTGGCTTATACAAAATCCACTGCTGGCAAAGGGAAAAGCACTGCCTCTTAATCAAAGTCAGTTTCACAGCCTCCAGCCAAACGTGTAAGGATTGCTGAACCCTCTGAGGACAAAGTGGCACCTGTTTCTCAAAAATCAAGCGCTGGCCAACCAAAATCCATCCTGAAAGAAAAGGGGAAGGGCCTTCTAATTGCAACCTCCCAAACTATGCCCACTCAAACTGCTGCCACTAACTCTGAAACTAAAAGTAAAGGGACCACTCCTGAAACTGCTACTGCTACTTCATCAAAGGCAAAACCAAAAGGAAAAGGCAAAGGGAAGAAAAAGGGAAATGAACTTCCAAAGGCACCAGAGGGCTTTAATACTACTTCAGTATTTATTTCTAATCCATCTTTCTATGAAGAAAAGTTGAAAAATAGGCCTTTATGCCCTGCTATGTATGTGGATATTAAGGAAGTGGACAAGATGGGATTCAAGGTGTTTGAATTTCTTAATCATTATAAACCCCTGATTCAAATCAAAGACAATTTCTGCCCTAAGATAGTTAGAGTCTTTTACAATAATATGTCCTCTAACTCTGTGACCAATGAAGAAGGAGAAATCACCTCTTATTCAATGCTTACAAATATGAGAGGAAAAGAAATTTCCATTACCTTTGAGATATTGAATGGATTTCTTGGCACTACTGAATATGTAGAAACCTTATCTACTCTGTCTGATGAAGAAATTTTTGGTTTGCTAAGGCCTGGAGAGTCTTTCACTGGTATTCTTGCATTGAAACCTTCTGTCATGCCACCTTTGCAAAGAGTTATTCACTACATCTATTCTAGATGTATAGTGAATAAGAGTGGCAATTATACTCACTTTGCTTTCATGGACTATCGCAATATGACAAGAATAATGGAAAAGGAGAAGAGAAATGTAGGAGAAATGGTTTTTGATGAAATGTGGAGATTTGTGCACTCAGGATCAAAGAGAATGACAGTGCCTATCCCTCTCTGGTATCCTTCATTTTGAAAAGCCTAAAAAATTGGCATATCTTGGATAAAGTAGTGGAGCCAAATCTGTTTGGAGAAGCTCATCTTCATAGAATGAACATAGACATTGAGCATCCACAAGTTCAAGCCAAAAAAAAGAGAAGGACTACATCTGCTGCTTCACAAGGCCAAGATGAAGCCTAATCTTCTACTCCTCCTCAGCCTTCATCTGCTCCATCATTTGCTCATGCTGCAATTCAACAGTATATGGAAACTGAGTTCAATAAAATGAGTGAAGTCTTTATGAATAACATCAATACTCAGTCACAAGAATATATGAGTACTATTATGAAGGCTGCAAATGATCATTTCGTAAGAAAGACATTGGATATAGCAGTCACAACTATAATTCAGGATCTTTCACAATTCAAGGCAGTCAGTCATATTAGAAAAGCTTGATGGATTGGACAAAAGGGTAGAGTCCCTAGAGCATGTCGTCAGAGAGTCTCAGCACCCTACCACTGCTCATTCTGATCCTCCACCTCCTCCTCCTTTTCACTCTCCAGAGGATCCCACTACTGATGCTGTGCTTGCCATGATAGACTTATCTTCCTCATTTCTCCAACCTGAACCTCAGCCTATACCAGATCCACTGCTTGTACCTGCTCCTCAAGTACCTTCACCTCCTCCCTCTGATCCTTCTCATGATGCACCTCAGCCCACCAGTGTTGTTCCTCACTCTGATGTACCTCCCTCTCCCTCTCACTGACCCTTCTTGTTGATGACAAAAAGGGGGAGAAGAAATCAGAATCTGTCATGTTTCTATGTCTTTTGGAATACTCTTGTTTGTAATTTCATTTTAACTCTTTTTGTACTCTTGTTAAGCAATAATTCAGTTTATGTGAAGTTATTATGCTTTCTTTATTCTTGTGCTTTCTGGTTTATTTTCAAATTCAAAAATTCTAATTCATGGTTTTGTCATCATCAAAAAGGGGGAGAATGTTGATATCTTGTTTTAATGATAACAAAATTGTGTTAAGAGATTGTAAAATGATTTTTAAATCTCAAGTTTTAAAGTATTGATTCAGTGCTTCATGAAAATAATCGAGTGTTTTTGTCAAAGTATTGGCAGTACTCAAGCATTGGAATTCAATGCTCTAGCAGTGCAAGTTTTAAACTTAAGAAAAATTAGTGCTCCCAGGTAATACTCCAAGTATTGACATGAAGTGTTGTCAATACTCGAGTAGTGGAGTGTAGTACTCGAGCATTGTGTTTCAAAGATAAGTTTTTCAGTTATAATCTGAGTGAACACTTCAAGCATTGTCATAGAGTAATGCCAATGCTTGAGTATTGCAAGTCAGTACTCAAGCATTAGGCTAAAACAGGGCTTACAAACAATGCTGCAATGAGGTACTGCAAGTATTGGCTGCAGCAGAGCCAATGCTCGAGCACTAGGTTTACAGTACTCGAGCATTGAAGTTTCTGAAAACACTTCACGTCAACACTCCAAGCATTGGCTGAAAGTAGTGCCAATGCTCGAGCACTAAGTTTCAGCACTCGAGTGTTGACAGTTTTTCTCAACACTGTTAGACAACACTTCAAGCATTGGCTGATAGCATAGCCAATGCTCGAGCACTGTAAATGCAGTACTCGAGTATTGAGTCTTCTATCAGTACTGCTAAGTAATACTTCAAGCAAAACCTTCCAGCAGAGCCAATGCTCGAGTACAGATTTACAGCACTCGAGCATTGAGACCTAAACCTCGACACTAGAAGCTAACACTGCAAGCATTGACTGCAAGCACTGTGAATACTTGAGCACTAACTTTCAATGCTCGAATATCGCGCTGAAATTTTTCACTGTTCACCAATACTCTCTGAAAATGCTCTAGCATTCACTTCCAGCATTACTAATGCTCGAGCACTATAATCTAGCACTCGAATAATGTGAATTTCCAAAATTTATATTTTCCATCACTTGCACAGATTACTCGAGTATTCCTAGAAACCATTATCAATACTCAAGCATTGAGATTTATTACTCGAGTATTTGATTTCTTTTCAAACACTTTCATATAATACTCGAGCATTATATCAGAGCACTAAACTTTTCTTTGAAAAACCTCAAACAACCTCGAGCATTGAGAAAGCTATGCTCGAGCATTGTTGTTCTGATAGCTTTTGTCTGACACACTCAACCTATGCTGCTCACCTACTTTCCTTATTTGTAACGACATTTTTAAAGTCTAAATGCTCTCATAAATGCAAAAGCTTTAAACATTAAATGAGGAAAGAAGCACAGGCATGGTCTGAGGCTTGGAGATCTTAACGTTCTTGGCATGCCCTGTCTCGCGAATCGCAAAACAGTGTCGTTGGTCAACCTTGAAAATTTACCAAGAATTAAATTTATAATCTCCAAGGGTTGTGTAGTTGCAACCCAGGGTCGTTCTCACCGGAAGCAAGTCGCGCACCAAAAGT
>JANTPZ010004010.1:0-14415 GCA_025593235.1 Vachellia pachyceras
ATCTTGCTTCCATCCTAGTGTTCACCATCCACAGGAATGACCAGCTCTAATACCAATTTGATGGAACTGCTTGTGTTATTTGCCGAAAAGGTTTAATGAGTCAGCTACAACTCCTCTTCAGTAAGTTAAAGGAAGAGGAACAGGAAAAAAACTAGCTAACTACCAGCAGCCCAATTACACCCAGGAAATGAAAATGACAGCAACAAATCACAGCAACCATTCCTAACTTTCGAGAGGTCAGGAGCTCTCCCCGGTCTGTCCTATATTTTTCTCCCCTCCCCCCCTCGCACACAACCCTAGATAACTGCCTTACTACTGTCCTCCTTCTCTCTGGGCCCACCACTCGTCTTCCTACTTTGGGCCCCTTCTTCCTGCACTGCCTCGGTAGAGTAAGTGGCCTGTCTCCTACTGTAAGTGCGGCCCATAATGCTACTGGGCTCATCACTTTCATTATAATATAATAGAAAAAAATTGATCAACTGATGATTCATGTTGGCTTTAGTTTTTCAATATTGATGCCACCTACCCTATGTTCATTGCTTTATGAATAGGCAAAAACAGTTCCAGCCTTAGATCCTATACTTATAATGTTTTGCTGAATGATCACAACAAACCATGCATCATAGCTGGACAAGTTTTCACAATAATACAGGAATTGATTAACATGACTGATCATCCCAGGAAAATCCAATCAGAAATATTCTCAAGGCATCACCTCTACAAGAATCCACCAACGCACAGCAGCACCATGAAAACGATCTTTCCAAACAAAATCAGGAGTTATGACCAGATCAATCTGTAAACAACAATTTACCTCTGAAATTGGATACAAGAGAAGATATTTGGCCGTAAAAGGAAATGCAATCTTAAGTATTCCGAAAATAATTTTTTTACCACAGTATTACCTTCAAGACAGTCCTGGTTATTGGACTCACAGTTGCTGATAACTGAATCGAAGGAAAATATCCAAGACATTGCTTGATCAACTAAAAAAATGAAGAAAAGAGGTTAGCTACTTTTGAACATCTATGTTCAACTCCTAAGGAATCCTTGAATGCTATCCTACAACAAGGTACATACCCTTCCTCCAGGTCCAAATCGAATTAATGCCCCAATATCCTTTTCTTCCATCTCATAAAGGCGATCCAAGTCGGCCCCACGTTCTTCAAGCTTCCGCAATATCTAGACCACCCAAGAGAGATTATCACACACTTGCATGAAACATAACTTTAGAAGTTAGGGGGGATAAAATAATCAGGACAGACTTCTGCAGAGAGGTCCTTGTCGAATTGCCTAAGGGGGTGTTGATGCGGCCAAATTTGACGATCCACAGCTTTGCAATATTCCAACATAAACAAAGTCATCTCACACCATCCTCTCCGCAGACAAATCTCAAACAAAGCCCTCACTATACGAGCCAAACTTGCACTTATGTATGAAGCATCAGATACCAATGAAAAAGCATCTATAGAGCCTCGAGATATGTATAACTGAAAACCACATATCCATAATTATCTACACATATTTTGGTACAAAAACAAGAAAATAGAACCAGTTATGATAAAAAAAACCTGAATCAGAATAGAAATCTTTCCATGTTTATTGGAAGGACCACCCTTAATGTCTAATGGACATGATGTTCGTGCTAACATCTCTAGCTCATTTTGTTCTTCTTCCCGCACAACAATATTCTCAAATTCAGAAGAGTGTGCAACCATGTTTATCACCTAGAGTAGCACAAGGTAAAAAGTAAGTGTGAAGGGACACAGTGGACAATTTACAAAAAAAAATTCATCGAGATTTAGATAATTTTCCAAAAAAAGACTGAACCAAGATGGAAAATGACTAATTGTCAATTGCCATATCTTATCCAATCTTCTAGTATAATCAGTGCATTATATGTGAGCAAGAGAAGGTATTTATCAAATAGATATAATGAGCATGAGCAGAAACCTTTAACAGTAATGAAAATATTTAATTGCCAACAACTGAAAAAAGAAAAAGAAACGGAGCAGAAACCAATAACCTCACTATCGTTCATTTGACGTCTCAACATTTCATTGTACGTTTCAACACTGGAATACTGAATGTAAAAATGACTTGCAATACGACCAAGCTCAGTACAGTAAAAATTCCCACTTTTCTCATCAAACCGCATCATTTTCGCTTTATCAAGCGCACGTGCAGCCTCAATTACAAAAGATCTTTGCTTACTGCTCAGAGAAGGATCTGCCATAACCTAAAACAAACAAGATCCAGAAAGCACACTTTAGATCATATATAGAATTATTCAAGAATAACCCTTTGAATATATGTATAAAGGAAACCAATTAAAAAAAGTTCAAAATGAAAAGTGAGAGGAAACAATAAAAATTCTGTGCATTGAAGAAAATTATCAACCTACAAGTTTGATGTGATAGTAACTATGTATCATGTTCGGGGAGAAAGATAACAAGTTTATTGATAAGAGAGAACAAAAGACAAATAATACGGAACTGATGCCCCTCAATCAAAAGAGGGGGACGATCAAACACGCCTTGACTCAAGAATAGTTGGTGGAATGCAGGGTAAAGAAAACTGATTTTTCTCTTGTTAACTAGCATGTTTCCCCAGTCCTGGGGGTAGGAAGAGGCAGGGAGAATATTTAGGAACGCATAAATGACATCTGATTTCTGAAATGCGGGCAAAAGAGCCCTGAAATTCTTGCAAAATCATATTCTCATAACTTGGTGCGCCCAAAAAAAAATATTCAATAAAAACTTCTTCCCCGTCTTCTTTCTATCATATTTCGAGTTAAAGTACTCATCTAATTTGTAACTTTTACGCAGCATCTACTCTAGATAATCCAAAATTTACAATCATGCAGAAATACTAATTAAATGTGATCTTTGTAGTTGTATTAATGCAGTCAGTCAAAAGTAGGAAAAATTGTCGACCAAAAAATGAACCATGAGGAAAAATGACCCAAGTGACTAAAAGCCAGAAGGGGTAAGACTAAAGGGAAATAAATTCTATGCATTTTTCAACATCAGACAAGACTAACGTATACAGAAAGAAATTCCCTTACAAAGAAATTGTATGTTAGAGATAAGAGGAAATACATTAGGGTGGCACATGACACTATATTAATTACCTCATCCCATTGGATACCATATGCCAAAGGATTCATTCTCATCCTTATGAAAAGATATGTATAGCCAAGCCAAGCACAAGCTTCCTTAACATTAGTCACAGTGCCCAATGCCACCTCTGCATTTAAATTATCTTTCAAGGAGCTAACAAACTGCAGATAATAAAAAGTCATTAAGCAAACGGCACTCAATTCACTAAGAACATTTTTCAAACTTTTTATTTTAGGATAAAAACATCATGTGCATTATAAATGTGTAGCAAGCTAGAGTAAAAAAAAAAATAGTAGAGAAAATGGCTGCATCACAGTAATCCATAAAGTACCTGGCTTTCTATAGGAAGTTGACTTGTCAATAGGCGGAGATAATATGCTAGCTTGTCATGAGATGTAATTATGATACCTTCACCACTTTTGTCAAATTGAGGCCTCCCAGCCCGACCAAATATCTAGAGTGAAAATGTGATAGGAATGGCACTTTAGCTATTGATTAAGACATTATAAAAACAAAAATACTTCATATGTATTTTATGAGGAAATTCATGGTCCTACCTGCATAACATCAAGCATACCCAAATCCCGCCACCCACCAGCTTTGGGATCATACAATTGGGTTCCCTGGAGAATGACACAGTTCAGATCAAATTTTAACATGAAAATAAATCAAGACCACCAAGAATCTATAGGGCTACAATATTGAAACCAAGCTGCTGCTGTAAAATTGTGAAGTAAACCCAGTAGCTATCTACATAATATTTAACTTTACACACTAAAATAACAATAATAATATGCTACAACATAATGTGAAAGCATTAGGATTTGAAATTTCAATTTTCAACATCTACCGCATGATGCAAAACTACATTCATGTATCATGATGTAAGATAAAGATAAAATTACACAAACCTTAATGACAACCGTATGCGCAGGTAGATTGACACCCCATGCCAATGTTGCTGTACAAACGAGTACCTAAAAGGAAAAAAAAAAAAATTGCCATTAAATAAAGACTGCTAACAAACTCTGAAGATCTAAGCAGATATAGTACAGACAGATAAGCTCTACCTTCAGAAGTCCATCAGAAAAAAGCCGCTCAGTTAGCCCTCTATCTGTACGTAACATCCCAGCATGATGAATGCCCGTCCCAAATTCAAAAAGTTCAACAAGATCTTTGTTTCTGGATTTAAGAACTTCTTTCTGGAAAAGAATCAAATTGATAACATATAAAAAAAGAGAAAAAACAAGAAGAACAAGAAGAATGAAGCAGATCTTTCAATCACCTTGATAAAGTTATATTGTGGGTGTTCATTATTCCTGAAGAGCTCCAGGTCATCATTCTTTCGTGCAAGCTCAACCTATCAAACAGGCATATAAGTGATGGTACTTAGCTTGGAACAGATTACAACTTCTGTTAGCAAATACCATTTAACAATAAAGAACCACCACAAAACTTAAGCTTGGAACAGATCACTATTCTGCACAAAAAGGTTAAAACTATATAAATTTCTAAATTCACAAACCAGTTTCTCAGCAGTTTTTGCAGTGTCTTTCCGTGAATGGACAAATACCATTGCCTGATGACCTTGCCTAATAGAATCAACAACCTGGTTAAAACAATAGCACCATACAAACCACATTATTCACCATAGCAAGATTTAATATGTTTAGAGCTGAAGTGAGGAGGAAAGAGACCTTCTTGTAGCATATCTCATTCAACAACTCAGTACGTGCTGCAAAGTTTTGCTCACTAATCCCAATATACTGCTGAGCAAGAGGAACTGGGCGGTAACTAGAGTCAAAGAAAAAAAGTCCTGTTTCGGAATTCACTCTGAGAAATTGTGCAACCTGGTAACAAGAGTCATGGATTATAGATACTTCAGCATTCAGCATGTTTAAATAGAGATAATGAATACAAGTATATATTAATGGGATCAAACACCTCTAGGTAATTCGGAAGAGTTGCAGAAAGGCCCACAATGCGTATCATTGTCTGAGTTGATTCAACCTGGTCATTTTAAAATTAGATTAGAAGAAGCCGCCCTAGGTTGGGGCGGGGTTCAATCCAAGGTCCATTATCATGGGGAGCAAGTGAATATTATGAGTGACGTAGTTCTATCACCAAGTAGCAGGATCATATAACTGCTTAGATTAGTGTATAATCAAAATAACATGAAGAGCATGCATTGTTTCTCAAATATCCGAAAACAATTACATGCATCAATTAGGCATCAGTGAGGCTTATAACATGTTAAAATCAAATGCAGCTATATCCAAAGAAAAAAAAAAGAAAACCTAATAGCTTCCTTTGATTCCTCCTCTCTTATACTCACACAAAACTGCTTTCTTAGCTTTAACAATATGTATGAAGTTCTTTTGCGAGTGAATGCTCCTATCTTCATGAATTCAGCCGTCAAGTCAGATGTTAGCCTATTTTTGTGTTCAGACCTTTACCTCTAAAAGGAAGTACCACTAACAATGGGATTGAACGGCATTAAAGTATTGAGAGATTTGTTTGTCTTTTCTGTGTTTCTTCATTAAGGACGCCTTTTAATACTTTTTTTGTATTCATTGTTTATTTTCTTGAATAGTATTTCTCCTTTTATCAAAAGAATAAGTATGATGCAATTCTTACTTGCAACTGAAAGGCTTTACCTGACGTAGAGTCCTAGCAACTAGAGCCTCAATAACAGGACCTCTATCGTCATTAAGTAGATGCACTTCATCAATTATTAAAAGCTTCACAAGCATTGAGAGCGACATATCACTGCTCTTGCGAGTAATAACATCCCATTTCTCAGGTGTTGTCACTATCATCTGATTCAAATGAGGGAAAAAGAAGATACTAAGTTCCGATGTCTGCAAAGAAAAACATAAACCTGAAATTTTGATAACAGGAAACCTGAGTTTCTTCAAGTTCACTTTTAGATAGCTGCATATCTCCAGTAAGCTCTCTTACGGTCATATTCAAAGGAGCTAGCCGTTGGCTGAATGTTCTAGTCACCTCTGCAGCCAAAGCCTATAAATGACCATGTTAATAATAAATGACAAGGTTCAGAGAACAGAAAGAAAAGCTCAATAGAACCACTGAATATAGAATAAGAAGAAAGGCTTTCAAATACCTTCATTGGGGCAACATAAACTATCTTAAATTCATCTTTGTGCAAGTACCCATCCCTGAAGTGCTGCCCAATCTGCATATAACAATACGAGTACATAATTGGAGCACAAGACATCCTCCTAGTAGAATTACTAAAATAACAAAGCACAGAACAGATATGGACATCATCAATACAATAATAATTAATAGTCTCTTACTGCACTCCCATTAAAATAATAACCAGAAGAACTCAGCAACTTAAAGCATTGATTTTAGGCAATATGAATCATACAAAAGTTAAAACTGTCAGCACGAGTACATTAGAAGTAAGTGACTATTCACCTCATGTAGGATTGAAATCATAGCTATATTAGTTTTGCCAGCTCCTGTAGGAGCACACACCTGCAGAAACATCAAAATCACTTGCAAAATATTAAAAAGCAACAGTTAAACTCATCTTTTTCTTTTTTACATAACAGATATTCTTAAACAGTTATTACTTGATCCTCATGTTTAGTAGTCTGTTATTGATTTCCTGCAAACTTAGAACTACAGCAAAGATCACTTACCAGTATGTTTTCATTTGTGCCATAAACAGATTGAAATATCCTGCTTTGAATACGATTTAGAGATTTGTAGCCATGGAAAGCAGCTTGAGCAAAGTCATCCAGCTCCCTGATCTCAATCTGAAAATGGATGACTGTCACACAAATGCCAATGAGGAATTACCTTGATCAAGAAAGCCTTGCCTTTAAGATCATTTTGGGGGGAGTAGTTGTAAAATTTTCTATGTAAGTAAGAAAATATAAAGTATGCAAAATGTGGATTTCAGAATAGACAAGGCATCAGCTAGCAATTATCAAGACAAATTTTTTTCTCTGAGTAAGACCAAGACACAAATTTCAATATAAACAATTCCGGAACCACAGCATCAGCTTCATAAATAAACTGCCAAGAGCTTCTCATCTCATATGTTTACAGTAGCTAAAAAGTTACTTGCTCACATGAATAAACAGACACCTTCTCACAATAAAATTTATAGATATATATACCAGCTTTTCTCCAGGTTTCATTGGTGCTGTTGGTCTAGGGGGGATAATGACCTCCTCATACCCCTTAAAATGCTTCCTAAAAGTTCCTTGAGGAAGAGCAGTGACAGCTATTGACTGATTCTTATCAGCAGAACCAATCATATCATCAATTAAATTTTTCCTCTCACTTGCTTGAAGTAGAGAAGAAAAGTCTGCTGCAGCCAAGTCACCATCACCCAAATGATCTATTCCACGTCTATTTCGCTTTTCCTCCTTGCGTCGAAGTTTGTCAATTTGCCTTTCTGACTCTGTTTGAACAGTAACCTGAAAATAAGATATACAAGTTTGTATGAGATAGTATATAACTATTGTGTATATACAAGTGGATAAGATCTAGATGACAGTAATTAACAAGGTCAAAACCTGAGTCCCATAACTAGGCATTTTCAACTGAGCATTTGAAGCATTTTTGCCAGACTTCAGTACTGACAAGCCATGATGGATGGCATCAACAATCTCCTTTCGATGCTGAAATTGGACATAAAGTCAACTATAATGCAAGCAAATTCACAAGAATTTCAACACTTTCAAAGAATCCAGTAGATGACAAGCAAGCATTTAGTATTGAAGTTGTCAACTAACACAGCTGAAGCAGTTATTTCAAACCATGCAAAAAAAAAATCAAATTTCCCAAGAAAAACCAACACTATCATATTTAAAATTCCAAACCTCCAAACATATAAAGAAATCATTACTTGAATAATCAGTGGAATGTAGTCAATATACTAAGATCCAGAGATATAGCCATCAATGTAAGTAAAAAAAATCAACTGTTGCCTCACCAATATAAGGTCTTGCACCATTTCGAATGCACCATCACCAACAAGATCCAACAAATCTCCTGCTATCTTCACACAGGAAAAAAGAGAAGAAAGTTTAGACACTTCTGTGAATTATATACCAGATAGAGAAGTTTAAAATCAAGTAATACCTCTTCTCCAGGCTTTTCTGAGTCAAGCACCCTACAAATGGTCATCGCCAGTTCATCTCGGGATGGTTGCAAGACATTATTCCTAACTATCTTATCACATGCATCTCTTAACCAACTCAAGTTAAACTTTGCCCCATCCACAACAGAATGATCTATTGTTCCAATATGACCATAATGTCCTTCTTGAACAGCTAGAGGAGTAGTGCCATTGTGATCCATCATATCCTCAATGTCTAAAGCCACGTCAATTAAGAAACGAGCTGGTGCTACAAAATTAAAATCAGCTCCAAATTCTAAATCCTCACTGGCATCAAGATTCCTTTCTATGTTAATGCTAGGCTGCACTTTGAGTAGTGTCTGTGCTAGATATGCAACTTGCCTCAAGTTGGCGTCAGCAACTGTATGACCAAGGAGTTTTCTCAATTCTAACCTGCAAAATAATTTCACACATCAGAAGTTAAGGTTCTCGGGCATATGCTCCGTTCTCTCTACATTCAAGACTAACAGAAAAATGAATCAGAATTCCATATTATGGCATCAGCATTTAGTGAGATGCACATGACAGTATAAAGTATTCAAGCACACTAAAACAGAAGATAAGGTGTCCTCGTAATAAAAAGGGCCACATACACTTGAACAATTACTTCGTTCTTGCAAAGCACAAGCTTGAAATTCCAAATTACACGTCTGAAATTACTTTGCTATGGAAAAAATTATTACCTAAGAGAAATTGTTTGTCATCATCTTCTATATTGCATTAATAACTAATAATTCAGAAATTCATTTGAATTCAGAAATTGTTCAAATATATGAAAATGGAAAACCATGAGAAAATAATGGACAGCCAGTGTAATGAACAAAGTAAGCATTAAATCCCTTCTTCGGCCATTTTCTTTCGAAATTTTGGCAGCCAATAGCCAGTACTCACTTCTTATCGGATATTATTCTATCAATATCATCCCCCTCCATCTGACTGCTGAAAAGACGGTAAAGAGTCAGCACCACCTCGTGGAACTCCTCAGAGGACGTTTCTTCATCGATCAGTTGCACTACCGCTCCTATAAACTGTTTGTATGCGTGCCGCACTTCTGATGAAGCTGCTTCACCAATCCATCGTATGTAAACATCGTACGGTTTGATAATAATTACGGCACTAATTGAACGTACCAATTCATCGCTAACAACTGCACGTACCTTCTTCCCATTTATAAACGATCTTCCGTGCCAGCACTGACTCATCAAGCGAGCTAGCAGAACTATATCATAAAAATTAAAATCAAATTTTTATTAACATTATATCATACAATGAAACATGAGACGAGCTAATTAACACTAAAGTGACGAAACTAAAACCCGGTGCATAAACCATTAACATATAAACGTCCATGTGAGGTAGCCATGAAACCCATAAGACTCAAGGTTCAAAATGTATGGCCAGCAAAATGACCAGCCTGTGATGAATTGCAGCAACATCGTTGACTTCACCGTTGTACCACGAAAATTTTCTTAGGAACCGAACAGAAGATAAATGAAGGCATAATCTGGAAAAAAAATTGTTCTCTATATCGAAATTACATGCGAGGCTCTCGATTTTGGAGGATATGTTTGCGGTGGAGATACGCCTGATCAACATCGAATGGACCTCTAAGAGAGTTTGTTAGCCGAGGAATCTGAATCAACATCGTTTAAAGATAGCTCTCACAGCTCGTTCAGCCCTGAGCAAGCTTGAAGGTGGCAGGGATTAAAAGCTGATGGTAGAAGTCAGCAACGTGGATATCAGTCTCCAGCAACTGTGAATCGAAGTCTTATTTTCGATTTTTTCAGTCGGTCGAAGCCGCCTGGTCTTTTCCTTGATCGGCGTTTCGGGTGGAACTTGGAAGTTACAGGTCACTTCTCTAGAGCTGCCCAACGATTCCCGATCCCGAACTTCCCATTTCGATCTCGAGCTTTTAGGACGGGATTTTCCCGTCCAGAAAATTTTTGGGATAGAAAAAATCGGGATCGGGATCAAAAATTGATCCCGAACCCTTTTCGGGATCGGGATCGGGATTGGTATTTCCCGATCCCGTCCCGTCCCGAGAGCACCCCTAGTCACTTCCCGGCTTTTTTCCCAGAAATGTAGAGAATAAAAAGAAATTTATCTAAAAATGTATTTGAGTCATGTGTTTGAAGAAATTACAAAAATAAAAACATTATTAAAGGCAATTAGTGAAATCAATTAATTTGCTTCATTTCACAATTTAAAGCTGGTTTGAAATTTCGTTTCAAAATAATTTTACTTTGAGGTAAAAATTAGAGTTTGGAAAATAAATTTTGGGAGAATAACATTTACCGCAAAATCTAGATTTTAAAAAGTGATTAGAAAGTTATTAACTTTTACGGAGTTCAAAGCAAAAGGTAAATAGTAAAGAGGAAAGAAAAAAAAGAAAATATATGAAAGAGAAACTTTACTGGGAGATATGATGTGATTTGATAAGAAAATAACTTTTTCAAAATCTAGGTTTAAAATCCATATTTTGTTTCCAAAATGATTTTAAAAAAATATGAATATTTAAGCAAAATCTAAATTTTAGGGTAAAATTTAGATTTCCGGTAGAGCTTTCATAGGGATCTTAGATACGTTTTCTAAATAATAATTTTAACAGAATTTTTTTCATTTATAGAACTTATTGCACAAAATTTTAAGAACATGCAAATAAATATTGGGTCTGTTTGGAAACGTTTTTCAACCCCCATAAGTGCGTTGCACAATGCCAAAAGTTATTATAAGTTGCTGTTCATATTTTTTATCTGTTTGGGAAAACTTATGGGAATAAGTTGCTTGTGGAAATAAGTTACTTCTGCCAACAAGTTGAAATCCTGAGCTTTTACAAATAAGTCACTTCTTCCACAGCTTTCCCAAACACAAATAACTTTTACAATCTCACTTGTTTCCAATCTTACTTCTCTATAAGTCATTATACAAATAAGTTACATATCACACCGTGTTACCAAACGGACTCATTATGATCAAATAGGTCCTTATACCTCGGCCCAAAAAAAAGTCGTTGTACTTCTTTTGTCCTTCTCTTTTTCTTAAGGGAAATTTATTGGTAGGTCCCAAATAAGAGACATATTTATGGAAAGGTCTCAACATTCAAAATATTTATTGGGAGGTCCCAAGGCACCATTTGGGAATTAATTTATGAATGAAAAAGACCATTATGCCCTTATTAAGCCTGTCCTGTCTCTGCCCACTTCTTTATTCATTTTCTTGATTTTGCTCGTGGGTGCTTGCTGTTTGCGATGGAGGAGGCTGCACAATTGCCCAGTGAGATGAGAGCATTGGAGTGTCTCGGTAAAGGTTTCGATCTCACCAGTGATTTCCGATTGATGGTATCTGTGCGTTTTTGCCCTAAACGATGGTTTCTGTGCGTTTTTGCCCTAAACGGTGGAGAACTTGTTCTATGCGATTTTGCCCTGTATAGCTAGTTTGAGGAAAGGTTTCAGGTGGGTTTAGCTATTTTATGTTACTTTATTGTTCTCAACTTTGAAGGGGAAGCTAGTAACATCCAATGTGTAGTAAATGGTAATGGTTGAAAGGTATCTGGATAGGTTTTAAATGGTGTCGTATGAAGTGGGATGTTGTGTGCTCTGTTTTGGTGTTCTGTGTGGTGTGTGTCTGGAAAAAATGGTGATGTAATGAAGATGGAGGTGAAAATGGAGGTGTGTGAAGAGTTGGGACGGAATGGTAAAATGTAGCAGATGAGATTGTCAATAGAGGTCGCGACAGTTGTCAATATGGCTGCCGAGGTTGTCAATGACAACTATATGACTGCTGGGTTGGTTTTATTGTAGATTGATAGTTGGTCAGTTTTAGTAGAGGTTGGGGCTGAGTGTGTGGGTATTAATGTGATTATCACTTGTATTTCTTTATAGTTATGGTGCTTGAAGGGTGACCTAGTGAAACGCAAAGTATAAAGTATGGATATTGTTGAGAAGTGTTTGGGAATGGTAGCATGTGTGCTCTGTTTTTGTGTTGTTTATGCTCTGTTTCTGATTAAGAATAATGATGGAATGCAGACAAAGGTGAAGATGCAGTGGTGAGAAGGGCTGGTGGCCGAAGGTGAGAAGGAGTTGTTAATGCAGGCAGTGACAGTTGTTAATATAGCTAGTAAGATTGTCAATAACAACTGAATGTCCTAAGGAAATATAGGTGATGAAGTTATAAAGAGTTGAAAACAATGGTAACATCAATTGTGGGAAAAGACAGCAACAATGTTGTGATGAAGTTCACCTTGACATTTGATACAAACAATAGAAATGGTAAATGAAGGTTGGATACGTTGATACTGACATGGTCTCATATTCAACTATCATATATCCAAGTTACAATGTCGATGTAAATTATGTTTTCACTGGCATACAGCAACGTATGTAAAAATTGTATATGAAGTTATCATATTATACTTGGGACATTATCATTATTCAGTTTCAAACAAGACCAGCATATGGTGTTGTCTCCATCAGGACCTGGTGTTGTCAACATCAAGAGCTGGTGTTTTAAACACCAGTGCATAGTGTTGTCATTAGCAGAACATGATGTTATTATTACCATCGCATGTTGTTGTTATAACCAGTACATGATGTTGTCAATATAAGGATCTCATGTTGTCAACTCCAGCGCATGGTGTTGTCAATAACATGACCTCATGTTGTCAACATCAGCACATGGTTTTGTCATTAGCAGCACATGGTGTTGTCATTATCACTAACAACTCAACCTGGACATTATACACTTATAACTCACAAGTCAATGAACACAGCAGAATTGCACGTAATAACCATTAATTAAATATGGAATTACATAATTTTTTATACAAAAAAACCTAAACAAGGAATTGTCAATGAAGCTCCTCATCTAGTATAGACATGACTTGTTTGTATAATAAACCTAAGATGCATTATATCGCAATTTTGCATTCTTTTGGTACCCCTCCAGTATAGACATGACTTGTTTGTTTGTTTGTACAATAAACCTAAGTAACTTTGCAGCTAGGACAGATATAGGTCCTATCAAGAGACTTGGATTTCTTGTGCTCACTAGTATCTTCCGTCTAGTATAGACATGACTTGTTTGAAGCATCTGGTGCTGCAGTCCACTCTGTCTTTCAGATACTACAGTTCGGAATATGAGTGAAGAGAAGTCGCAGATAAAGCACATTTCTTGGCCAACTCCCTTTGCTAAAGAGTTGAGCACCAACCACAGTATATCACATTTCTTGTGCTTGATTGCATCACACGATTGAAGACTTCAGGAACCTACATGAATATAGCACTTATCAATCGAAAATCACAATTCTCAATTGCTCCCAACTTCAGTTATTATATCCAACAAGATTATTCCCCTGTTTAAAATGTTCATAGTTCACTCATATGCACCATTTGACATCAGCTGGATGCTTGCAAGGACTATGT
Source organism: Vachellia pachyceras (assembly GCA_025593235.1). NCBI lineage: Eukaryota > Viridiplantae > Streptophyta > Magnoliopsida > Fabales > Fabaceae > Vachellia > Vachellia pachyceras. The sequence continues at coordinate 13,704 of JANTPZ010004010.1, forward strand.
CTAAAAGATACTGCAGATTGTTATGTTCAAACTTTACTATATGAGATTTTATATCAGTTGGCTCCTCCTCATTACTACAAAAGACAGCAGAGCAAACTTTTGGTAACATGTAAGGAGGAAGAAGCCTTTGTAAGCTTGCAAATTTGATTATTCCTTCTAGGACAAGTTAGCAATCAAAATTAAAATAAGTAAAGACGTTTGAGTTGCTCTCTGAATTAAACATGTCTAAATAAGCATAGGATACACTAAACGCTTGGAATGCAACTGCATTCTGCAGAATTCGAGTGTAGGTAGCTTCAATTCCTCAGAAAAATCATACCTTATAGTTTGCTCGCAAACATTTTCCATCACTAGCGTTATCTTCTTATGATATTTTAGAATCAAAATAGCATGTTATGAGAGCGTGAATTACTTGGAAAGGAAAGATACAAAAGAGAGATACCCACCTGGTTGAATTCAAGAACATCGGATTTGTAGCGGATTCGGTCCCCTTTATCACATCGGATATCCTCTGAAACTCCTGTAATCGTAGTTTCACCAGGTCACCTTTCAAGCACCATAACTATAAAAAAAATACAAGAGATAATCACATTAATACCCACACACTCAGCCCCAACCTCTACTAAAACTGACCAACTATCAATCTACAATAAAACCAACCCAGCAGTCATATAGTTGTCATTGACAACCTCGGCAGCCATATTGACAACTG
>JANTPZ010004013.1:0-30085 GCA_025593235.1 Vachellia pachyceras
TTAATAACAAGTAAGACCCGTGAAGAGAGTCAAGTTGACTTACCAGGCAAGAAAAGCTGAGGCTGGACCCAGAAGGCCCCGAACGGTACCATTCAGCGCGTTTCTTTATTCAAACGTTTCGGGGGGTGGGACGAACAAGTCCGAGTCATGGACTGGAGGGGTGTACCGCACGCTCTCAACTAGAAGTGGTGAATGTCATGCGTGAGGGTCAGATGTGGAGAGTGGTTGTGGAGGGGCATTTTGAAAAGGGAGTGCGTGTTGCAGCCTTGCAGGCAAAGGCAAAGCATAAAGATTAAAAAGTAGCAAGCTTTGTGGAAATGAGTGAAGTGATTAGGAAAGGGCTCGTTTGGGAAATCTCCGTAAAATAATTTTATGGATTTCAGTAAAATTTAATTTTGAATAATAGATTTTACATATTTTAAAATAAAATTTAAATTTTAAAAAATTGATTGTATTTGATAAGTTGAAGTAAAAAAGTGGGTAAGAAAGATGAAAGAAAAAGAAAGAAAAAATAGAAAATAGAAAATTTATTATGAGAGATGTGTGATTTGACAAGAAAATAATTTTTTTAAAACCGAGATTTTGTATCCAAAAATTTTTTTCCAAAAAATGTGAGTATTTAGATAAAATCTATGTTTTGGGATAAAACTTAGATTTTAAAACCAAATCTAAGGGAGTGAAACCAAACAACCTCTAAAAAAGCATTCTCCGAGATGAATGCATGCATTGTGAAATCAAATCAGGAATACAATGGACTTATTTGGTAAAGTGATGAGAAAAGTTAAATACATATTTAACAGTGTTTTTCTGTAAAACGAGATAATTTCCTTCACATATTTATCTCGATTTATGTAAAAGTACTTTTTTACTACATTTCCAAACGAGCGTGATAAATGTAAATTCAAATATTTTGAAAATTAATAAAAAATGAATCCGGTTAGAATTAAAATTTTGAATACATTATATAAATATATTCTTATTTTTATATTGGAATTTCAAAAGACTTGAAATTAAGAGGGAAAGAAGGCGGAATCGTGCGAGAAACAATGATGACAGTCTGGATGGCGTGTATTTTTTATTGGGAAGAGGGGGTGGGTCCAACTGTCACTCTTCTCTTCATAAGGGTATCCGAGGAAGCACGTGACATCACGCGCCCCTTCACGCTATTCCACTCCCCCACGCACGTGATTTCCCTCCAGCTGTTTCATTTTTACCCACCTGCCCTGCCTGACGTACTCAACTTCACTTTCCGGTGTAAGCAGCCTGTCATTGGATTATTTGGACAAAAAGGGGAGGGAGAGGTGGATTGAGTGGAAATGTGGAATGCACATGGAAGAAAGCCAAAGGAGCACGGTGCAGATTGATTTTTCATACAAAGGGCTGACGGGATTAACAACACGTAAATTAAAATAAATATATAAAACACTTCTAATGTAAATATGATTGATTTATCACTTTATTATTATTTTTTTCCAACAATCGCTCTATTATCACTTCTGCAGTGGGATTAGGCAATCAGAAATGGGGCCACCCCAATCCCTGTAACGTCAATTCACTGAAGGTTTCATCAGGCAGACCCACAAAAATGCGTTCAACGGCCAAGTTTCCCGCTATAATTTTTTCTTTTAAAAAAATATCACTTTTTTCGTGATTGTGTTGCTACACCTTGGTTTCAATATCAGGATTAAACTAATCCCATCTTCCAAAAAGTCAATATTTACTATTTTAATATTACTTAATTAAATTAAATGATCATTGTCAGATATACTCAGAAACCCACGCTAATTTTGTTTCTTTTGGACCTCGTCAAACTTATATACTATATATAGGGAACTAGCTCTTCACAGGAAGTTCAACCACCTATACATCGTCTAACCTAAACATAAACCTGGAATTTAAAAAAAAAAACCAAAATGAAAACCAGACAAGACGGGTTCAATCCGACTATAGGATTGGATTGAACATTGGTAATCAAATAAAACATGTTTATTTAATAGATTAAAGTTGTTATTTGTTAACGGATGTTGTCATTGATGTTCAATATCTTAATTTTTTGTGAGATTAGTTGTTACAACTGTCGTCATTAAATAGATTTAAGATATCAGTGTTTGTCAAACTATTATTATTATTTCATTTTTTAAAATTTAAAGTAAAGTTAGTATGATTTAAAATATTTTTTTATCTTCATCAAAATTTTAAAAAAAATTTATAAATAAGATTTGACGAATATTTCGATAGATACTCCATGAAGATGGCTGTCGCGAGTTGAGCTGTGGGAGGAACGATGGATTAAGATGCGTTGGGACTTGGGTACGTATTGGGTCACAATCACCTGCAGTGCAGTTAATAAATATACGACACTTATGCTGCATGTGGTCCAATGCTTAAACGTTGAAGAGACATTGATGAAGGCAAATTTTTACGTCACTTCCTTGATTGCTTATTTTCAAATACATCTTAAAAAAACAGTTAAAAGTACATGTTTAGGAATAACTTCTTCCTAAAAATAAAATTATAAATTGAAATTCATAAAAACAATCTTGAAATTTATAAATTCTTCTTGGATTTCGTAAACTCTTCCCAGAATCCGTAAACTCCTTTTTCTCAACAGATTCCCAAACACACAAAAAGCGTGTAAAAATGTATTGATGAAGTAGGTGATCTCTTGATATGTAATTGCATGAACCCTACTTGCTATTTCATGCATGCGTAAAAAGTTACATGAACTAAGGAATATATATAAAAAAACTACAAGTTCTCTATATTTTTAACATTTTATGCAAATCAAATGAAAGCATCAAAGAGTAAACACATATCATATTTGGACGTGGTTGCCATATGGTTCAGAATCAAATGAAGCATTCAATCTTGGATAGGTTGTCTGTTTTACTTTCATTATAGATTGCCACAATAGATTACATCTTTCCAAGCAAATTCTGAGTAGATTTGGGAGGCTTTCCAATATTAGTCTCAATTCCGTCACGAATTGATGTTTCTTCGCCAAATACAACTTTCAATTGAGGAGCATCTCCTCTCTTCCTTATCAGAGTGATTATCTTGATTGTCAATACTACTCATCCTATCTTGATTGTATGATACGGTTAGGTGTTTAGGATGTAGTTGCAATTAGGGGTGGGACAAGGCCAGACGGCCTGTCAGGGGGCTGTGGCCTGTCCTGTAAAAGGCCTGAACATGCCAGGCTTTTACAGGCCCAGGCCCAGGCTCAGGCCGCCTAAAAGGCCTGTTTTTCTAAACAGGCCATGCCCAGGCCACTTATTTGGCCTGTTTGGCCTGACAGGCAGTTTGGGCCTGTTTTTATTTTTATTTTTAAATTATTTTTATATGATTAGGTTAAGGCTTCTAGGTATAGTAGATCCAGTGCAACACAAATCGCATATTGTCTTCGACTTCCAGCCGCAAACGTCTTCCATTCTAGATCCAGTGCGTCTGCTTCTAGCCACCGTTCGTCCAGTCGGCATCCAGACATCGTTCATCTTGCCGGTGTCTAGCCATCGTCATCACCATCATGTCACCTTCCAGCTTCCCGTTTACCCCCAGTCGTCACCGTTCTGGCCTCGCCTTCCAGCTTCGATCTTTGTGAGTTGATGATGAAACTAATTAAAAAATCATTTCATTGTGGGCAGGAGCTGTCATTAGATGCTTTCGCTCGTTTTCATTCTTGATCTAAAATATGATTTCCTAGATTTTGCAAATAAGGGTTTGTTACTGATTATTCTTGGTTTGAAACACAAGATATGGGCTTGTCTGCAACTTGTCTCTTCTTCTCTTTGCATTTATTTACAACTTATGATATTGTTCTTCTCTTTGAATCTCATATTCTATATTATTCTGATATTGTCGTGTACGTTGGATGATTCCTCTGCCCAATTCCTCAGATTATGCCATCTCTGCTCCATGATTAAGGACGTACCCTGTTTCCCCCAAAATCCTTTTCTTTCCATTTCAAAATTTTGAAGGACAAACTCAGTACTCTTGCCTCTATAATGGTCTGCTTCAGAGGATGGCACATTTTGCAGAGTCATTGAGGGCAGAGAAGGATGTGCAGATGAGAGAATTATATGACAAGTCTGTCCGAATGGAGGTGGATCTTTGTGGAGTTGAAGCCATGAGGTATGAACTTCTTTAGGTTCACTCCAATATTAAGGAACTTACTGCTATGAAGCAGAAACTCAATGATCAGGTTAAACTAATGACCCAAGATTTAGCCAGAATGACAGCATATTTGCAACAGGTTTCTGGTTTGAGTGCAGATATTGAGGCTACAAAACAAGAGTTGCAACATGCAAGGTAGTCTCTTTGTGGCGTGTCTTTTAAATGTTTGAAAACATTTTGTAGCTTTTACTTAAAAATGATTCATTATGTAATTTTTCCTGGGCTTGTTGGCTTACAGAGCTGCCATTGAGTATGAAAAGAAAGTGTATGCAGAAAACTATGAACATGGTCAAATGATGTAGCCTTAATGCGGGTAATCAAGGTAGTGTTGTAATCTTAATCATTATCGTCTACTTGTGAATTGTGATAATGATAGTCATGTAAACTGGAATTTTGAACCTTTTATCATTTGCATTTTATAGCCAACTATATGACGTTCATACTTGGGCATTTTTTTCCTATTTGATACACCTCATTCAAATTTATCTCAATTGTTTCTTCTATCCTTTATTTTAACGTTATGTGTAGGTCCAGGTTATAATGCAAACTATGGTAGTGCTGAGTTGGGTATATTGGAAATGCTTACCCTGTCAACTATGGCATGAATCCTGTAAGTTGGCATTCGCATCTGGAATTAAGCATGCTATGGATGAACAGATTTGAATATTAATTTGCTCAATATCACTCGTTATATGCCAAACTTGTACTCAAACTGAATTAAACAGTTGCCAGTTATTCTTAATTTTTGCCATGCCAATCCTTGATTCTTGATATTTTGGATGATTTTAATTTATTATTGTGAATTACATTATACTTTTTTTCGGCCTGTTTTCGGCCTTTTCCTTAACAGGCTTTCAAACAGGCCACAGGCCAGGCCAGGCTGAAAACAGGCCCAAGCTTAGGCCAAAAATTGGCCTGTATACAGGCCACAGGCTAGGCCAGGCCAGATTTCCCCCAAACAGGCCAGACCTGTTTGGGGTGGAGGCCTGGCCTGTTTCCACCCCTAGTTGTGATTCCTTCTTCACATTGATATCTTATTACTGCTTTTAGCTTCATTATTTGTTATGAATTTGGGCTTACATTGAGGATAATGTAAGAAATAAGTGTGGGGAGTGAGTTATTGTTGTGTGAAAGAACTCTCTTGGTTAATTTGAGAAACATTGAAAGAAAAAATTTAGATTGATTTGATTAGTAAAATGCACATTTTGAGCCTTGAAAACTATAAAAAATCTCAATTACAATTTGATTAATTGTAACTTAGAGTTTGTTGAAAAGAAGTGTGAATGTCATATGCACTATGTTTGAAGATTAATGCTTTGATTAGAACTGATGAATGCAATTAGGAAACACAAAACCTTAATGGGAGGATTTTGGACATATTTGTTCTTTTCATATATGTGATACATCTATCTACTCTATTACTCTCTACAACTTATCTTGGTTCTTGCTTGAGATTGCACTTGTATTGGCATGATAGATATGATTTAGGCATTCATTTCATTAGCTAGATAAACCAAAAGGCCAACCCTAATATGATTTCCTATTGTTTAACCCCTTTGAGCCCATTTTCATCTCATAAACCATTGTTTCATTACATTCTAGGCTCAAGTACATTGTGTTACTTCTCAAGGCAAGACTTGATTCATTTATATACATTTTCAAATTTTTTTATGCAATGCTATAAAAAAGATAAAAAGAGAGAACAAAACAGAGAACAAAAGAGAGAATAAAAATAGAAAAAGGCAAAAAAAAAGTATAGAAAAGCTGAAGAAAGAAAAAGCAGAGAAAAGAAAGGAAGGAAAATAAAAAAATGATCATTGAGAAAAGACAAAAAAAAGGGAATGAAAGGTCCATATGCATTGCATTCCATTATTAGTAATGTGTGCAAGTGCTTGGTGATGCTGTCGTGTTTTTGTTATATCATTTATGCATATACTTGGGTCATATACTATTAATTATACTTCACTTGTTTCTATCCATCAATTTGTTTACCTAACATCTCATTTATTGACCTTTCCAATATTACAACCTTATAAAAGGCCTATTGATCTATTTGTGCCATTTCTATTAGCAGTGGAGAGCCTAGAACCTTTACAAGCATATGGTAGAGTTTGGTTGGATGGATGATTGAGTGTAAAAACTACCCATTTAGAGAATTGAGTGAAAACACTTAACCTTGTAAGGTATCTTAATTGCACTCATTCTTTGTTAATCTTTACATTATTGCTTGATGCTTTTAGCAAGTGGTATGAGCACGGATTGGGGATAAGTAATAAGTCATGGTTACCAATTTTGAATCTTGATGCTTGTATTTGCTTGCCGGCGAAGCTTGAACATTCAAATGCTCATACCACGCCATTGACAACAATAAATGAAGAATTTGATGAAGCATTCAATACACAACCTCCATTGATGAAGTTAAGAGTAACGACTATTCAATTCTTTGTAATGGCTAATGAATGACCCTCAACTATAAATACGATGCAAAGTATATAAGAATAAGAGAATAAGGACTTGCATTTAACGCATTTATTCTGTTCAACTACTTCTCTATCATTCACTCAATTTTCATTCAGTGCTGAGCTTCAGTGATTACTCATATGCTCTACAGGAGAGTTTTATTTAGTCACCTAGAATTGTATTCTCGTGAGAAACTCAAGGTTGAGACCTTGAGCTTGTTGGGCTAAGTCGAGAATGAAAAACAGAGAGAGTGAGTCTCTGTTTTATTGAAAGTTTTGAGAGGGAGAGTTATTCCCTTTGTAAAGGCTTGGATAGCCTATTTGATTATTGATTAGTGGAGGGTTTCTCAGAAGTCTACATTGTTCAGAGAAGCCCATACTCTGTTGATAAGTCAACCTGAAATGCATTTATTAAAGCAGTCAAAATTCAAACCAATACAGCACGAAAAGGTAACGATTTGGTTTTGCTATTAGACTGATACTTGTCAGAAAAATCATAACTTGAGTTTTTACTTTCCATAACTCGAGTGTTGAAGAAGTCGGTCTAAGCATATTTTGAGAAACATGAAGCAAAACTCGAGTTTTATATAACTTTTGATTAACTCGAGTTTTCAATGAAAATTATGTAAAGGAAAATATGAAAAACTTTTGTTTGGAACTTGAGTTTAAAAACAATTTTGCGTAACTCGAGTTTTAGATAAGAGAACTCGAGTTTTATAATGTGAATCAAAACTAATATTCCGAAATGGCACACAAAACTTGATTTTTCAAAGTAACAACTCGAGTTTTGGAGAACTTTAATACATAACTTGAGTTCTGACTGAAAGTTTTTCAACTCAGAAATTCATTTCAGCTTAACACTTGAGTTTTCCAAATACAAAACTCGAGTTTTCAAAAACTTGAATTGCAACTTGAGTTTTCTTAGCAAGTTTTGAGCTTCCAGTGTATTCTTTTCTTCGAAACTCGAGTTTTCAAAACACAAAACTCAAGTTTTGCAAAACTTCTTTTACAATTCAAGTTTTCTTTTGAAAGTTTTGAATATGAAACTAAGATTTAACACATGGCACTCAAGTTTTTCAGTTCCATAACTCGAGTTTTTGAAAACTTCTTTTCACAACTTGAGTCTGTTTGAAAGTTTTAAGTTTCAAAACACATTTTCAATTATGAAATTCGAGTTTTATAATCATAGAACTCGAGTGTTATGACATTTCATCAGAATGCAAATTTTCTTCCAAGTATTTTTGAAAAATCATTTTAAAAACATAGTGCAAGTTCATAATTAATTTTAATCCTTGCAAAAATATAAATAATATCTTGTTATCATCAAAACATGGTTTCTACAACTTGGATATTGGTTTGGATATTTGATTGACTACTGGGATAATTGCTTTGATTATTGAATGCCTCTATTTGTCTCCTAGATTATTGTTTAAATTTATGAATATCTCGTTTTCTTCATTTTTTGTCATCATAAAAAGGAGGATAATGTGGAAACCATGTTTTGATGATAACAAAATAATTTTTTGATGATAACAAAATAATTTTTATATTTTTGCAGGGATTAGAAATCATTGTAAACCTGCATTGTATTTTTAAAATGCTTTCTCACAAAACTTTGATGAAAAATTGAGTTTTAATGAAAAGTGTGTAACACTCAAGTTTTGCATTCTTAAAACTCGAGTTGTGCACTTAAAAATATGTTTTAAAACTTAAAACTTTTAAATAAACTCGAGTTATGAAAAGAGTTTTGAAAAACTCGAATGATTCGGCCATAGTTGAAACTATGAACTTGTCGTTATTAAAGGCCTTGGAAATGGATCAAAACACTTGTTATTCCAAGGATTACAGTATATGGTGCAACCCAGGGTCGTTTTCTATGGAGCCTCAGGAGTAATTAGCTTAATTATCTTGTGATTAAATTTGTTGTAAAGAAGGAAAACTTACATGTAAAACTCGTAAGTAAAACAAACTTTCTTTTTGGATTTTTGGATTATGGGAATGCAACGAAAATCAAGAGATGAAACACAAAAGCTATTTGATATGAATACCCCTTAGAAATAGTTCAGGCTATCATAGTTAACAAAAGATAAGGTAGAGTAATAGTTTCGCACTAAGTTTCATAATAAAAACCCCAACAACTCGCTGGGTCAGAAATTCCATGCAATGAACTCTATTCCATGAAACCCTTTAAAAACACTTAGTGTATGTAGTGAAGTTGCTAAGTGAAAAATCCAATTCAAAACATTGTCACCTCAAGTATCAAGCACAACTAGGAAGATAAAAGAGAGTAACAAAGATTTCATTGAATAGGTAGTAATGAGACTTTACACTACCAAGTCAAACACATAGCAAATCAATACACAAATTAATCCAAGTTTGGTACGACGGTAACCAAGTATTTAAATACAAATTACTAGTCCTAACTCAGCAATAAGTAATCTATAACAGAAATACAGATTGAAACTACTACTCTCCTTATGTAGCTCTTGAACTCAAGCCTTCTCCATCTCCAAGAGGAAGGAAGAGGTTTAGCTACTCATGGTGTACAGCTCAACACTCTTGATGGAAGAATATACATGCATGATGGTCAGGAAATGGAAGATGAGAGGAGGAAATATGGTTGCTAGGGTTTTTGGTGAGTGGAGAGAAGAGAAAATGAGATGAGAAGGAGCTCTTGGTTGTGGTTGCTAGCTCCCCTATGCCTTTGGTCGAAAATTACCCTAAGTAGGGTTTCATAACTATTTTAGGTTTGGTTCATGGTGTGGGTCAGTTATTCTTTCCATTTGGAGCCTGATCTAGTTACTGATTCACAATTTTCGCCACGGCTAACTTGAGGTTTCATCGCGATGAACCCCTCTCGAGAGTCCCTTTGCTTGTATGCTTGAGTTTGGCCGTGGTGAATTATGGAGTGCACCGAGGCGGACGATTCTAGAGCTGCTTCCTTCCATTTTCTGCTAGAGTTCCTGAAATGAAATAGCAATGATTTGAAGTATCGCTTGCTCATAATTAAAATTAAGTGCAAATATATCATATTTCATAGCAATTGCACCCAAAATCAAGCTAATCGAAACCAACAACTCTAGTTTCCAAATTAAACTCAAGTAGGGTTATGATAGGCCAAAATTACATTAAAAGATTTGGAAATTCAAGCAAAAGTAATAAAAAAATATATCTCAATCATCGAACTATAAAACTCAAAACTCGGGTTCAAGTGTTAGTCTTTGTTTTCAGAATCAAAACTTTCAAAGGAAACTTGAGTTGCAAAAGAAGTTTTGCAACACTCGAGTTTCGAAGTAAAGAAAAGTACTGGAAGTTCAAAACAGCCTTAGAAAACTAGAGTTGCAATTCAAGTTTTTGAAAACTTAAGTTCTATGTTTTTAAAACTCGAGTTTCAAAGAAAAGAAAAGTACTAGAAGATAAAAACTATCTCAGAAAACTCGAGTTGCAATTCAAGATTTTGAAAACTCGAGTTATGTATTTTGAAAACTCAAGTGTTGAACCATAATAAGTTTTAGAGTTTAAAAACTTCCAAAGACAACCTAAGTTTTGCATGAGAGTTTTTCAAAATATTTGTTTCTTAAAACTCAAGTTTCAAGATTCAAAATGATAGTTTTAATTTGCTTCATAAAACTCAAGTTCTCTTGAAACAAAACTTGAGTTATACAACACTTGTTTTTAAACTCGAGTTCTAAACAAAAGTTTTCATATTTCCCTTTACAAACCTTTAGTGAAAACTCAAGTTACATCAAAAGTTTTATGAAACTCCAGAGTTATGAACTTAAAACTCGAGTTCTGCTTTATGATTTCTCAAATTCTTCACAGATTGATTCTTCAACACTTGAGTTATGGAAAATAAAACTTGAGTTATCCTTTTAACTTACAATATATCAGTCTGACATCAGATAACGTTTTACGAAATCTTCCCTTTTCATGCTTCATTTATTTAAATCTTAACTGTTCTCATAAATGCTTTATGCTTAGACTTATTAACAGGGAATGAACATCTCTGAACATGTATCTAGCATGGGCTCAATAGATATATCCTTAGACTTCATCGTTTGTCATGACAGAGACATTAAATACAAGACATCAAGCATTGCAACAGATTAATTTTCTTCAACAAACACTTGCTTCTTGTTAAAACTCCAATGGCTTTTCTTTCTCTTTCAACAAACAAATATTGTTAGAACAGATCAAGTTTGAAAACAGAGCACAAGAGCCAAAGCAGAACGAAAAATACGACGCTTCTTTTCAATGGATATATTTTGACATCTATAAATAAGAGGAAGCAACCAATGGAGAAAAGAGAGACAAAGTATAGGGAGTTAACGAATACAAAACAGAGAGTATGGATTCAGGAAATCACAAAACAACATTAGGACTCTGATATTATACTTCTCTGATTGCTTCGTTGTTTATCTTTCTACTCTTTGAGAGAGTATATTGTCTCATTCAAACCTATCATTGCTGAGTGAAACTCAATATTCGGGAATCTTGAGTAAGTTGTTAGGTTGAACTGAAAAACAGAGTGTGCATCTCTGTTTTAGTGCAAGACGTGAGAGGGAGTGTGCTTCCCATTGTAAAGGCTTGAGAAGCCTATTGTTGCTATTGTAAATAGATTAGAAAATCTCAGAAGAGTTTTGAGGACTGGACATAGGTCAGGAAGATGAAACCAGGATAAATTACCGTATTCATATTTTCTGCTCTGCTCTTTATTTCAGTGACTTTGTTTTTATTTATCTTTGCCTTAACGAAAAGTTTTGTGACACCTAATTCACCCTCTCTTGGGTGACAACCATCTTAACAGCTATTTGTTATCACTTCATCTTATATCTTGTACAGAGAAAAGATGTCAAAGTTGTATTCATTCCAACTCATCTTTAAGTAGCTAACATTTTCACCAAATCACTTGCCAAAGAACAGTTCACTAACATGAAGAGAATTGGGAATGGTGAATCCCAATGAGCTGTAAGTAAATTTTGATTTATCATGTTTTGATTAATGATTTTGTATTGACTTAGGTTTCAGAGTGTTTTATTAAGTTTTATAGGTCTTTGTGGCATCATGAAAAGAAGAAAAACAATTATTCTAAGTGACACTTGAGTTTTTAATGAAAGTGTTACTAAAGAGAAATTGCTCACTTTGAAGAAAACTCGAGTGGAAGAATGAGAACTCAAGTATTTTAGAAAGAAAACTCAAGTACATATAAGAGTAAAGAGAAAAGTTGAAAGTTTTAGCATGATACTCGAGTACTTATGAGCAAAACTGGCAGAGAAACTCAAGTTTAGGCAAAGGTGTTGAGTCTTTACTACTAAACCCAAGTACTCAAGTAGAAGAACTCGATCACCATAATACCTAAAGGCAACATTGGCAGTAAAACTCAAGTTTGATGTAAAAGTACAGGTAAAACTTGAGTTCTATTCTCAAAACTTGAGTATTAACAAGTATTTCAAGATAGAGGGACTACAATACTAGAGTTACGCAAGCAAAACTTGAGTACTGTCTTGCCTGGTCATCTTCTGAGACCATGAAACTTGAGTTTTAGGAATAATACTCGAGTATTCTCAATAGAATTCGAGTATCATCACAAAACTCGAGTGCATATACTATGCTTTTCAAAATTTTGTCTCTCAATATTCGAGTATTAAGAACAACAATTGAGTATCACTGAACACTAGTGATTTAAAACCTGCCAAAATCAGAACTCGAACCCTAACCCCTGTTTCAAAAACTCGAGTGCTCTCCACCTCTCTGCAACCCATTTTCAAATTTTAGCAGTTATTCTTCTCTAAAACTGTTACAAATCCTTTAGTAACCATCCACGAGAAAAACCCATACATCCAATCTTATTATTATACTTATTTCCTTCGACAAATCCTCTTATTTCCCGTTTACTGCCGATGACCCTCATCTCTCTATCCTTGAATTTCTTCATTTAATCTCCAGTTTAGCAATGGCCTGTACCAATACATTCCCCATAATCCTCCAAAGTCCAAGAAATCCACTTCCACGGCTCCTTTATGGTCCCAATCCATTCCTAAACCTTTGGCCAAGAGAGTTCGCATCACAAAACCTTTAGAGGAAGAAAATGAGGCTCCTCTAGTCAAGAAGCCTATAACAGAGCATCCAAAGTCCATACTTATCAAGAAGGATAAGGTCAAGGCTCAAAGATCTCTTCATCATAGCCTGAGGCTTCTCATGTTCAGCACTCCGACTCAGTGACAGAAAGTGTATCTCCAATCAAGAGGATCTATGTTCCTATTTCGAGGAAGAAAAAGAAGGCACAAAGGACCATGACTGGAGATTCCACACAGGCTTCGGAGCAAACACCATTAAAGGCACTTGAAGGATTCAATGTGAAATCTATTTACATCAACAACTCGGGTACATATGAAATTTGTTTTAAAACCAGAAATTTATGCTCTATTCTATATGTTGATTTGGATTATGTTAAGAACACTATAGGCATTGATCTCAGAGAGTATTTGGGACATTATGAGAATATGATTAAGATTAAAACTGCATATTCTCTTAATATGGTTAGAATATTCTATAATAATATTAAGTTTGATTCGTTAATTGATGAAGATGGGAAAATTACATACTATCTCTAATTACCGTTATAAGAGGGGATGGGATCAATATAACTGCATATTTGTTGAACTTTACCTAGGAACATATGAGTATGATACTAAGTTGAAGGATTTCCAGCCAAAAGAGATTCATGCTTTGTTAAAGCCATATGAACCTTTTAAGGGTCTAAACTTTAACCCATCCTCTATGCCACCACTCTAGAGAGTCGTTCACTACATCTATTCTAGATGTTTAGTGAACAAGAGCAAGAACTTCACACATTAATCCTCTACCGATTACCACTTCCTAGCTTCAATCATGGCTAAGGAGAAAAGGAACAGTGGTCAATTGGTATTCAACAAGATTTGGAAATTTGTTCACTCCAAATAAAAGAGAATGATCATTCCCTATCACTGCCTAGTCTCCTGGATCCTAGAGCAACATAACATATGGTATATTATGAAGGATCAAACTCCATATAAGCCCTTGAAGTTCTCAGAGATACAATTCCACAGAATGAAGATTGAGGTTGGAATTCCTCCAGTTCAGGCTCAAACTTTGAAGAAGAAGGCACCCTCTACAACCTCTCGAGGGTTATGATGAGGCTCAGTCCTCTGCACTTCAGTAGCCTCCCTATACTCCATCGTTCACCTATGTAGTTATCCAACACTTTATGGAGACAAAATTTAGGAGGTTGGGAGAAGAGTTCGCTACGGGTTTCCACATTACTGCACAAGGCTATGTCACGACACTGCTCAAGTTTGCCATGGAGTACTTTAGTGGGAAAGAACTATATGCTGCAGTTGCTTCTCTGAAGAGTTCGGTTGAATCTTTAGAGCAAACGGTGGATACACATTTATCTTCTCTGGACAATCATGTAACTTCTATTGAGGACTTCCTCCGTGGCGGATAGGCACCTCCTCCTCTGAGTACCTCAGAGCCTTCTACATCTGACATGGTGCTTGCTCTGATTGTAAGGCTGAGCAAACGACCTAGAACCCGGTGGACTCATCCGTACCCGGTTGCAATTTGCCCATTTGGGCCCGCCCGAAAAGCAGCCCAGAACGAGTAGCTTAAACGGGCGAGCCAGCGTGATAAACAGGAAGAGGCACGGGTAATGCCTTGGGCTGTCCATACCCACCCGTTTATTTTTTATATTTTTTTGTCATTATTTTTATATAAAATATTATATTTGATTTTAAAACTCAAAATTGATCTTGGTCTGGTGGTGAAAGGGTATTTGGAAAGCTTCAGGTTCTGTGTTTGATACCCAGTGTCCCAACTTAACCATTTTTTTCTTCATTTTTGTCCCAACTTAAACCTAACATGTTTTCTTCCCCTTTCAGTTTTGCAGTGCCATCGCCATCGGAATTTGTCATGCTCATACGCTAGCGTCCATCACCGTCGAATTGTCCATTGCCACCGCAACCATGGTCACTAATGGAGAGCCTCTTCTCAACTCTCGAGCTATTAGCTCCAAGTACTAGTGCTACACGCCTGCACCTCCAATGCCTACAATGAGCTAGCTGCGACGCCAGGCACTCCAGGCCTACGACGAGCTAGCTATGGTTAATATTCCTCCTCTTTGTCGTCATCATCCCCGCCACTTCTCACTTCCTCTTCTCCTGCCCTAGCTGCGACGCCAAGCATCTAAGTCGTACGATCCATTTCTTTCATCTGCCTGTGGCGGTTCATGAACGGTCAAGAGTAACCGACCAGCTATCCAGCTCAATGTGAGTTCCTCCTCCTTCTCTTTCTTTCTTTCTTTCTCGTTTGTTTGACAAGTCTGCAACTTGCGATCCAGATTGGCTTCGTATTCTGTAACTTTCTCGTTTGTTCTGCAACTTCCCTTTCTTTCTTTCATCTGCTCCCCCTTTGTGTTTCTTTGGAATGGCTGGAAAAAATAACGGGTTGCCCTGTTAACCCTCCCAAACCTGGTGGGTTTTGGGAGCCCAAACCCATTTAATTTTAAATGGGCCCGCTCGTTTCTCTACCCTATCTGATTGATCCTTTAGCCCCTGAGCCTCCACCAGGGCCTGCTCCTCCTGTTACTTCAATTCCTCTAGCTTTAGATGATCCATCCTTACCTATCCATGACATATCCTTTGAGCCTTTAGCCCAGCCTCCCTCAGAATCTCATGCTCATTCTTCCTCTTCTCCTCAACACCCTATTTAAGTGATGACAAAAAAGGGTGAAGAAACTAGAGTATTCAAGATGCTTTTATGTTTTGTTGATGCATTATGTTTTATTGTTATGAATTCTTATTGAATCTACTGTTATGATTTCTAACTTATGAACATATGGAATTCTACTTGATTAAATGCATATTCTTGTTAGTTGGTTTCTATCTTATTTTATATACTTTGGTTTTGTAATCATCAAAAAGGGGAGAATGTTGATAGCATGTTTTGATGATAATAAAAGGTGTTTTATGTTTTACAGGAATTACGAACTTTAGAAAATATTTTAAACCTATTATATCATGATTCTTGAGTATGAGTTTTGAATACTTGAGTATTGGAATGCATTATCCACAATACTCTCAAAGGAAACTTGAGTTTTGATGGAAGTGTTCCCAACACTCAAGTATGGTTTGACAATACTCGAGTATTATGTTTAAAAATATAGTTTCAAAACACAACAATCTCATGTAATCTCGAGTTACAATAGATGTGTTGACAAAACTCAAGTAATGGATACTAATACTCGAGTATTGAGTGTTGAAATCAGTTTTCAAAACCGAACACTTTCAAGAATACTCGAGTTATGGAAGAAGTGTTAACACCCGAGTATTAACATGCAAATGAGTTTCAAAGTTTAAATACTTCCAAGAAAACTCTAGTATTAACAAAAGTGTTGACAATACTCAAGTTCCATGTATCAAAACTCGAGTATCGACGGTTCTTCTCAATACTTTTATAAAAACTCAAGTTCTAATAAAGGTGTTAGTATTAAAATGCTTTACAAACACTCAATTACTATTGTTAAAACTCGAGTAATATGATCACTTCTTAACACTTTCACTACTACTCGAGTTATAGGAAAAAATGCTCATCTTTCTCATTACAGTACCTCCAGTGAAAACTTGAGTACCTTCAAAAGTGTTGTGAAACTCGAGTATTGAAGATAAAACTCGATTATTGATTCATGAAGTTTATGTTTTTCACAAACACTTTTCAAACAACACTCAAGTATTGAAAATGAAACTCGAGTATTGGCTTTACTGACAATTCTCAGTCTAACAACATACTTAATTTTTTACAAATCTTTCCCTTTTTGTGTTTTGTTGGTTTAAATCTTAACTACTCTTATAAATGCTTCATGCTTTGACTTATTAACAGGGAATGAGCTCCTCTGAACACTTCTTCGGCATGGGCTCAACGGACGAATTGTTAGACTTCGCCATTCTTCAAAGGCAGAAGCATTTATTGTCAAATGTTGGATATTGAAGTAGAGAGTAATGAACACAATGCTCTTCCTAACGGCTAATCAATGCCACTCACCTACAAATGGGAGAGCATTCAAGGCGAACAATGCAAGAGAACATGAACACAAGGTATTCTACATTTATTTTGTCCACCTACCTCTCTATTATTAATTCCTTTTGCATTTAGAGCTTCAGTGTTTATCTATTCACTTTTTGAAAGAGTATTATATTTCATTAAAAGAGAAGCTCAAGATTTGGGAATCTTGAGTAAATTGTTGGGTTGAGTTGGAAAACAAAGAGTGTGTGTCTCTGTTTTAGTGAAATTCTTGAGGGGGAGAGTGTTTCCTCTTGTAAAGGCTTGGAGAGCCTGGTGTTATTGTTAGTGGATTAGCAAATCTCTTAGGAGCTCTAACGACTGGATATAGGTCAAAAGGACTGAACCAGAATAAATCATCGTGTTCATCTTCTTGCTCTGTTTCTCTTCAATGACTTCTTTCCCAGGCTCATTTGATTTCTATTTTAACGAAAAAGTTTTTAAAAGTTACCAATTCACTCCCCTCTTGGTCAAATCATATTCTAATACTTACTATATATAAAGACCACATATAATATATGTAAATAAAATGGATAATAAGGATGAAGGTCACAAGACATACAAAATCTAGACAAACTATAATCATCTAAACCAGTTCATTAATGTTACATTAAAATACATAAAAGTTACAATGGTTATCACTACATGTATCTCTCATGAATCCAGTGAGAGTCGCATATGTTATGATTCATTATGATCCAAATGGAACTTTTTGGAGTTGTACCCATTAAATAGGAAAATAGTACAATGTAGATATTAATAATTAATGGAAAATAAGCAATATAAATCAAATATTCTTTGCAAAAATTTAATATGCTTAGATTTTTCATAGCCTAAGAAGGGATAAAAGTAGTAATTAAGGGACATGTAATATGATTTGAATCAACATATGTCAAGGTGCCCAATTTATAATCTCTAACATGGAAGTCACTTTGTAAAAAAGGATCAACACATGGAAAGTGACCCTTTGTGATGCCTGCTTTTAGACCCATATGATTTTCATTTTTTAAAAAAAATGAATTGCACTATTTTTATGTTAGACAGAACTGTTTAATCATGGGGTGTGTATGAGGTTTGGTGCTTTGTAAAAGGGAACAGTTTATCTTAGACTTCTTAACTAGAGAGGTTATTTTGAAAGATGTGTACATGTTGTCATTATATTATTATATCAGTAAAAATCATGGCAAGATCAATTTTTGAATAGTTATGTACAAATCTCATGCACATCTCGTGATTGACTTAGTAGTAAAAATCATGGTAATCCACTACTTCCAAGAATATAACTCCCCTACTGCAATAACCACCCTAACAAATCCAATTATAAAGTAACAGGCACACCATCAAACCACATGCACATCCCATAATTGACTTAATGGCAGAAATCATGGCAATCCACTACTTCTACTATTTCCATGGATATAACTTCTCAATGCTGTAACAACTGCCCTAACAAATTGTCAACAATATGTCATTATATAATCTAACTAAATTACAAAATAAAGTTTTATTACGTATATACAGATATAAAAGAATGAAATTGTACAAATAATACAAAAAAACTACAATAGCCGCCATTACTCAACGGGCCAAAAATAATATTATATGATTTAATTGAAAATTGATTACAAACTTAATTTCTAAGGGTTATTATTTATATAACATGCATAGGGTAAAATTGATTGTAAACTAAATTTCTACAGATAGTTATTTAATACAGCATGAATAGGGTAGTCACAAGGATTAAATAAACTAACTAAAAGATTCCATGGTCTCATACTTTTTAGGTTGTTAAGTGAGTTTATAATTTATATTTTAATTTGAAATGAAAATATGTATACAAAATACGATAATATTTTCAAATTTTTATTTCTAAAATTATCATTATAAAATAATTATTTAATGAAATATAATCTATGAAATTAAAATACATTATAACATGATATTAAAAATAAAGGAGACTATAAAAATAAAGGAGAGTATAATTTGCTCTTTTTGGTCAGATTGTGTAATTTTAGCAGTGAACTTTATTTTATATCATATGAGAGAGAAAATCGAAGTCAGTTGCATTGGGAGGTGTCTTTTCTCCCTTCCGTCGCGATCGTATGTCATTGTGACACTTTGAAGTTTATTTTATTTTGATGAGTAAAATAACTCTCAATCATTAAATTCTCTCCATAAAAATTATTTTACTTATGTATATCAATCTAATAGTGTAATTTATTTAAGGGATAGAGCAATTTTTTTGTTTTTGGTTTAGATCAAATTTTGAGTTTTGGCAATAGATAAATATAAAATTATGGAGCTAAGATAGTTATACGTATTAATTACTTTAGTTTTATTTATTGGTTGGTTTAATAATTTTAAATAGGTTTTCTATTTAATCATATTATTATTTGGGCATATATAATTTTTATACCTATTAAATTTGAGTTTTATAATTTATTTTAGTATATTTTAGCCTACATTAATTATTAAGTGGATTGAATTTGAGTTTTATAATGAGATGTAAATATTAGGAATTTTTGGATGAATTTAAAGTGTTGAGATTTGGTGTTCTTAAATAGATTGAGTAAATAATTATATATTTAGTGATTCCAAAAATGATTTACGGATGAAAGAAATTAGATTTTAATACATATTTGATGATATTTTATTTATGTAATTTTTGAGAATTTAAACAGTAAATTTTTGATATATTGGTTATAACATTAACAAGTAAAATAGATCTATTGAATGATAGAAATGTGATTGGAGTAAATAATTTGAGTTAAAATTGTAAGTGTGAAATTGTTGGGGGACTTGAAGTTTGAAAACAAAATGAGTTTTATTTAAATTTATATATTATTATTTTGGTTAACATTATTTTAATATATAATTTAATTAAATATATTTTGATGATTTGAACTTTGAGTTTTAGAATATTAGGTATTACATAGTTGCTCAAGTGTGAGGTTTTAGCATTCTAAAATTTGTATTTTTAAAATTATCATTAAAAAATATTTTTTTTGTGACAATTGATATTCATTTATTATGATGAATATGGATTTACTTAAATATAATTTATAAAACTGAAGTATGAAAAAAAAGGGGTATTTGTTGCAGTTTTCTCCTTAGGCCACTTTGGGCAATTTTAGCTAAATCTTTACTTTTATTTATGTTAAAAGGGTGAGAGAGCATCAGTATTCTTCATGCGTTTCCTTCCCTCCCACTCCGTCCATGTCTTCCCTCTCCCTCACGTTGTTGTTCTCCGGCATTGTCACGCAACTTTTGCTCTTCCAAGTCTATTTTAGTAACTAAAATTTCTTCTAATAACTAAATTCTTTTAATGAAAATTGTTCTACTCATTTAGATCTATTTAATTGTGTAATTTATTTTAGGGATAAAGAAAATTTTTTGTATAAAATTTGGATCAATTTTTGAGTTTTAACAATATAAAATTATAGAAATGTATATAGAAGTTGATAAATAGTTTTTATCAGTTTGAATTTTTGATTTAGTCATTGTATTATTTTATAATAATTTTTAAACAGAGCCGACAATTTCAATATTTGGACTGTTTGACCAATTTAAAATTTTATTAAATAATTTATTTAGGTTATTGGGAGTGCTAGTAACAATACAATTTGTTCATTTTTATTAATTGGTTGATTTGAGAATTTTAAATAATTTTTTGAATAATCTGTTTATTTTTTGGGTATATAGAATATTTATAACAATTAATTTTGAGTTTTATACTTTATTTTAATTTATTAGAGCCTATAATAATTATTAAATAAATGAGATTTGAGGTTGATGATGAAATGTGAATACTAGAAATTTTAAGTGAAACTTTAAATATTGGAATTTGGTACTTTTGGATACATTGAGGAAATAGAGATATTTTAATTATTCTAGTAAGTGAGAAATAATTTATGGAAGAAATAAATTGAGATTTCAATAAGGATTTAAGGACATTTGACTTATGTGATTTTTGAGAAATTAAAGAGAGAAAATGTTGGGGTTTTGTGGTAAATGGCAAATTATTATTTTTTATAATTTTAAGCACAATAGAGCTATCAGTTGATAGAAATGTAATTGAGATAAAACATTGAATTATAGTTGCAAGTGAGGGAATTGTTAGAGGACTTAAAGTTTGGAAAGAAAAAGAGTATTATTTAAATTCATATAATTGTTATGGTTAGCATTTAATTAATTGTGTTTTGGTGACTTAAGTTTTGAGCTTTGAAATATTGTGGTATTGCATATTTGATTTGATGTAAGTAACTATATTTAATTTATTTTATATTCTTTCATGTGTTGGAAGCTGTATAGGAAACATTTTTTGAACTCTAAGTATTATTTTGATTTAAAACTCATGTGATGATCATTTTGTAAATTAACATGTCCAAATTTTTGTACACTTGTCCAAATTCAATGATCTTGGTCTCATTTTGAAGCTTATCATATAAACTATTTCTTTTGGAAAATCTCATATTAATTAGACTTAGTTTGCTATCTTTTCCTGTAGCTCAAAGTTGAGGAATTAGCATGGGTGTTAGACCCATTTGAACCATTATCTTGTGTCCAATTTTATCAAAGCATGCTTGCTTATTTACCACACCATTTTCTTGTTGATCCAGCCACATTTGAAAGCATAAACTTGTCATTGTTAAAGGCCTTGGAAATGGATCAAAACACTTGTGATTTCCAAGGATTGCACTATAGGGTGCAACCCTAGGGTCGTTCTTTATGGAGCCTTAGGCGCAATTAGTTCAATTAGCTTATTAATTAAGTTCACTGTAATAAAAAGGGGTGGTTTGTTTCTAAAATACTAATCCTAATGGAAATACTTAAAGTTAAATTTATTTTTGGGTTTCTTTAGATTGCGGGAATGAGGAAAAACAAGTGATGAAATGTAAAAGTTTCTTATGACGAAATCCCCTTGGAAATGGTTTCGGCTATCATAGTTCGCAAATGATAAGGTGGAGTAATAGTTTTATAGTCAAAACCCCAACAACTTGCTGGGTCAGAAATTCCATGCAATGAACTCCATTCCATGAAACCCTTTAAAAACACTTAGTGTGTGTAATGAAGTTGCTAAGTGAAAAATCCAATTTAAAACATTATCATCTCAAATATCAAGCACAACTAGGAAGATAAGAGAGAATAACAAAGATTGCATTGAATAGGTAGTAATGAGACTTCACACTACCAAGTCAAACACATAGAAAATCAATACACAAATTAATCCAAGTCTGGCTACAACCGTAATCAAGCATTTAAGTACAAATTACTAGTTCTAACTCAGCAACTAAATAATCCATAAAAAAAGTACAGATTGAAACTAATACTTCCCTTGTTAAGCCCTTGAACTCAAGCCTTCTCCATCTCCAAGAGGAAGGGAGAGGTTTAGCTGCTCATATGATCCAGTTTAACATACTCCATGGAAGAATGAGCAGGGACCATTAGTTGGAAAAGGAAGTGAAGGTGGAGGCTAGGGTTAGAGTGAGAGTAGATGGGATAAAGATCTTTGGCCGCTAACCTCTCTCTGCAAATGCCACGAAATTTACCCTAAATAGGGTCTCCTAACAGTGCTGGGTCGGAATTGCAAAGTGGGGTCGCATTTTGGCTCTGAACTGGGTTGCTGATACGTGATATTCACTGCGGCTAACTTGAGGTTTCACTGTGGTGAACCTCTCCCGAGAGAACTTGCTTGCCTGCTTGAGTTTGGTCATGACGAAAGTTGGAATGCGCCGTGGCGGAAGTTTCCAGAGCTGCTTCCTTTCAGTCTTTGCTAGAGTTCCTGAAATGAAATAGCAATGATTTGAAGTATCGCTTGTCATAATTAAAATTAAGTGCAAACATATTATATCTCATGGCAATTGTACCCAAAATCACGCTAATTAAGATCAACAACTCTTGTTTCCAAATTAAGCACAAGTAGGGTCATGATGGGCCAAAAATGCATTAAGTACTTTGAAAATTTAGCAAAAGCAATAAAGAAATGTAGCTCAATCACTTGTTCAAACTAGTTCATTTATACATGATAATGCATATATTCACATGTCTTCACATATTTACAAGTAGAGGTTTATGTGATACATTAGTTCCAAAACATTCAAAATATATACATATAACGAATATTGAGTAACGTCACAACCAAGTACCACAATTGGCCTTCTTTAATCCTCCCTCACCTTGCCTTTGCCTTTATTTGAATTTGAATCTAAAATGGTTATTTTGGAAGAATGAGATTTCAAAGAAATCTCAATAGCAAAAACACCAACACATGTTCTAATATGCATGATAATTATTTACCATTTGATTTCATAGGAATAAGCATGTGATATTCAAAATTTTCAAACACTTTGCATATGGCCAAAACATGCTAAAGCATTAAATCACAAATTTGTCATACAATAAAGCACTAATCATAAACAATCATCAATATAATCATTAGTGCAAGGTTAGTAGCTTTTTCTACCTTAATCCTTTAACTTTATCTTGCACCTAAAGCTTTCCCTGTTCTTCCAAAGTAATCCCTTGGCAATTCACTTCCCTACACATAATATTATGCAATGAACATTAATGCCAAGCCATTATCAAACATTGAAACACATTAAAACCAAGCAAAACCTCTCTTGGACTTTAAGAGCCCTAAAGCCCTTAAACTTACCAAAATTAATTCCATTGCTTCCAAAATAATTTTCTCACTTCTACTCTACACAATTTTTCATTTTAAAGACAATAGAAACATCAAAATCATAAAAAACGCATCCCTTCCTACTATTCTTGCATTGGCCGACAATTCCTATACATA
Organism: Vachellia pachyceras; assembly: GCA_025593235.1. NCBI lineage: Eukaryota > Viridiplantae > Streptophyta > Magnoliopsida > Fabales > Fabaceae > Vachellia > Vachellia pachyceras. The sequence continues at coordinate 23,527 of JANTPZ010004013.1, forward strand.
AGAACAAAGTGATTTTTTAAACTTCCATTGCATGTAATTGGATATTCTTGATCCCAAACCACTTGCCATGCATTATTTTGTAACCACCTCCTTGCAAATATCAAATAATAGCTCTTTTAATGAGTATAAATCGAGGTAGATTAATATTCAATAAATCAGTTAGAAATCCACCCTGATTAATAAGAATTCTTAGTTCTACCACAGTGGTAACATTATATCTTTGATGAGTAATTTGTGAATTCATAACATAAAATCATCAAGTATAAAAAAGCACCAAGCCTTAACAGCATAAAATAACCAGTTAAAATCAGAGTTCGCAAAATGAGCCTATAGATGGAAATATACTTTAATCAGCACATAAACAACAAAAGAGGTTTTACAAAGATATGCCGAGATATCTAAGCCCCTGTAGTTCTCCCCGATGCACCAGTACCGGAACTATTCCCTAAAAAATATTAAGAGCAACGAGGTAAGACAACGGTCTCCGTAACCAAATTCCAACTCATCGTACATGCTGACGTGTGCTAAAGAGGTGTCAAGTGGGACAAAATAAAATAAAGATGCACATAATGTTATAAATAAATCATTTAAATATCTTATGTAACAAACCATCACTTCATTACTAAAATATTATCCGTTTCGGTGCAGCCGTAGCCAACTAACAGTCGTACTTACATGGATGCAGCCGTAGCCACCCACCAATATCTCAGTAATCAAATATGATCCATTTTGGTGCAGCTGTAGCCACCTAACGATGTTGCTCTTGTTGATGCAACCGTAGCCACCCACCAATGCTTCCTTAACAAGATCCATCCATTTCGGTGAAGTCGTAGCCATCTAACGGTCCGCTTCAGTGCAGCCGTAGCCACCTCATGTTTTGCTCATGTGGATGCAGCCGTAGCCACCTACCAGCATATCATGTATCATATATGGTCCGTTTCGATACAGCCGTAGCCACCTAATGGTCTTACTCTCGTGGATGCAGCCGTAGCCATCCATCAATTTCTTTTCATATATATATATATATATAAATATATTTTTCCAAAAATCACTAGTCCCATTGAACATTTTTATAATACAAAATCCATATATCATTTCATTGGAGTGTAATATCAAATTAACTCAAAAGCCAAACATTAATATCTGTGATAAGTGGAAGTGGTTACCTCTCGCCAAACAAAGATAACACTATCACAACGATAATCCCCGTGCTCAGAAACCATCAATATCCACAATTAATCTACACAATTCAATATTACCACATTTTAATTTAATAACTAATTCAGGATGTAAAAATAGCAATTTATGGACTTAAACCCTTCTAGAATTTCTAATACCACATAGGTCACCACTAAATATATATATGTACACATATATATTTTTAAAACCAAAATTATATTCATTCTAGAACTCCAAATACTCATAAAATAAAATCCTTAAAAATTTCTCAAATATCTCATTTTATCAAAAATCCTCATATACCTCAATATATTTTAAAGCTATTAATATCTCAATACTAAAAATAATCTCACAGTAAAAATTTCAACTGTAAAATTTTAAAACCTCAAATAAAATATTTAACTCATAAATAAAATTATTATTATCTCCAACAACCTCAAATAAAATACTTAAGCTATTAATGATTTACTATTGCCTTCAAAATATCAAATAAAATATTTAACTCAACTTTAATAGGTCAAATATCCTATATATTATAAGTCGTATACAACAACAAAATAGATAAATAATTTCTAAAATAATTTAGATATCAATAAGTAATTCTACTCTCATAGCAATTAATAATAAAAATCACTTTACTAATATAAGATCTCCTACTAATAAAATTCCAACTGGAAAAATATCTAAATTCAAAAATATTCTCTAATCAACATAATGTTACTACCGTTAGAAAGAGAAAAATATTTAGAACAACTTTTATAAAAGAAGTTTAGTAAAAATAAACCATTTTACTTACCTAAATAATTACACAAATAGAACCTTGAGACTGGAAACACTTTCTTGAACTCTCCCCTTTCTCACAAAATCTCTCTCTCCTCCCCCTCTCTTTCCCTTTGGTCATTGCTTCTCTCTCGGATGAGTGTGGGTGTGTGTGTGGGTGTGGGTTTGTGTGTGGGTGGGGGTATTTATAATACCCCCACTATACGGTTGTTCTCAAATTTTTTTTTTTAAACCCCAATTCACAACACTCCACACAGTCCACCCCACCCATCCCCATTACCGTTCACCACCATCTGATCTCTATTTTTTTACTTCATCATCACTCCACATATTCATCTCCCATAAGCAACCTCCCGAAATTCCTGTGCCCAGCTGCCGTGCACGCAAGTTGATCTCTATTTTTTTTAGGTGATGGGACGTTACATATTTAACATCAAATACACCTTCCCTATTCAAGAGGAAAAACGTGCAGCATCTTCCCTTAGGGCTTAAGATTCCAAAATTCCAAATATAACAACAATCAACACAAACCATACACCAATCAACCCATTAGCTTGCATAGAGTTGTTTAGCTGTCAATTATTTGATGTAAATCCCTCTCTTTCACATTTTCTCTCACTAAAAACAAAAATTCTAGCCACCAAAATCAAGCATAATCCTAGAAACTAAACCGATAGAAGTGAAAAGGATGGTCCAAGTAGCAAGAATATGTGAAAGTTTGCATGAAAACACAGCTTTACCTTGAATTTTTGAACATTTTTGCTCTCCCTTGTTCTTATGTATTCACGCCACTCCTCTCCTCTCTTAAGTCTGGTTTTGGCCAAAAATAATGGCTGGAATTGGAAGGGAAAGGGTTTTAAAGAGTGTTAAAACAAGCTTATGCCATATGTCCTCAAAAACCCAGTCCAATCTTGCACTGATAAAATAACTTTAGTATGATATATTTTACCACTTGTTTGTGATATTTCTAACCTTTTTTTACTGAATAAATAAGACTCCTTCAAGTGGAAAAATATGATCCCATCATTTTGCAAAAAGTATGGATATTACAGGAGCCTTCCTAGAAACTCTGAGCATGGGAGCTTTCACCTGAAAATGTTTAATAACAACAGGGTAAGACAAAAAGTCTCAGCAACCAGCAAACCAACTTAAAAGGCATACGAGCGAGTGTCAATGAGAGATAGAGAATTAATCACATAAAATAATTTCACAAATAGCACTCACTTTTCCAAATAATTCACATAGTCAACTCTATTCACATTTCACAAAATATACATAGATATATATATATATATATATAACAACATCAATATCCTCATCATCATAGAAATTGCATCACAATGATCCTGAAATTCACAAGGATCAGCAACCATATGAACACATTTCGCAATCACTAAGTCTCCCTTGTAACTCCCCCTGCATTATTTCCTCTGATTGAACACATGGGCTATAGTTATCTCATATAACTGGTAGCTATCCATAATGCTAACCGTTCAAGTGATGTGGACTGGCCATATACACAGAGCATAAGTTTGGAGCATAGGTTCCTCCACACAACCAAGGGTGTCATGGGCCTAATAACACAACGGGCCTATGATCATTCGGTGTACGACCGAACATCCTCCATCCTTATTTCCTCTTTAAGCATGTTAGCCCCCTTATTTCCTCTTTAGTAGCCTCCCATTAATAACATCATCCTCCTCTCCTAATATCACAATCGACATTCTCTATTACTCGGCAAGGCACATGCACCATTTGCCATCATAAATATGCACACAAATCTACACATGCATAGACTATGACACAATCCAACCAATTAATTTATGCTCAAAGATTTCAATATAATCACAATAATATTTTTATCAAAAGCTTGACCTACAATGCCATTCCAACATATCACTTCATCAAATCCATAATTTCACAATGCATTTTTAATGGTATTAATGCAATGTTTACCAAAAGATAGCATTTTATCATGATAAATTTCAAATTACTTACAGACATGTCCCAAGCATACATAATAAGTGGAAAATGGTTACCTCATGCCAAAGCACTGATATAATACCATAATAATCCACAGACCAAAAGCTTTAAATCACTAATCATAGTTCAAGCTACACAATTAATTTAATTACAAATTAATGTAATAATACCAAAACAATATCATGAGACTTTAAATAAATTTTCTTCACACTCTAGTCACCTAGCGGTGTTCCCAAAACCTGAATAAATTTCCCAACCATGTTTCCATTGGCTTCTCAATCCAAAATAATGAGGGTCGAGTCCAAAAATCAAGGAAAAATCATTATAAAAACACAATGAACCCAAATAAAAAATCTAAATCGATTAAAATCCTCTATAAATATCACTCTACCTTCCTATGACCTTGCATTATCAAAACTCAAAACTTCATCAAAACCCTAACTCACAAATATCCTCCCTCAACACGAAAATGCTACCATTATGAAGAGAAAAATGCCTAGAACAACCTTCATGAAGGAAGAGAGGTGAAAAGGAGGGATTTTGCTCACCTAAATGGTCCCAACTTTTTGCCCTAGGGGAGCCCCTTTACCGCTATCACCGGCGAGGAAGAAGAAGGAGAAGGAAAGAAATGAATGAGACAGAGATGTGGGCTGGGGGGTATTATAATTCCCCCATGTGACAAGCACGCTGACACTCACTCTCACTATCACTGATACAAAAGGATCGCCACGACAAAGGTTATGGTTTGCTCTGGCAAACCTACCTCGAGACAGCAAAACTGGCTTATAATTTTAAGGTTGGCCATGGTGAAACCAAATGTTGGCCACGACGAAGGTGTCCGAGAGCAACTTCTCTACTTTGAAGAAAGATTACCGCGACGAAAGGAACCCGAGAGCAATTCCTACTTTACAACAATGGTTCGCCGCGGCGAAACCATGAGATGGCCACGACGAACTCCCCTTGACACATAGAAACACAACTTAAATCATCATAATTAATTCTTAATAATAAATTAACTCCTAAATAAACTTTAGGAAGTTACAACAGGGGCAATTGATGGTACTCATGTATCCGTAGAGTTAGTCTATAGAAATAATTAATTATTACAATGATTTAATGTTAAAATAGGGAAATATTATTTGGTTGATTATGAGTACCAACATTGATGGGATATATGGTCCCTATAGACGTTAGCGCTATCACCTTGCCAACTTTAGATGACAACTTGAATTTACAAATAGTAACGAAGCATTTAATTATTACCATTCTAGTTTGAGGTGTACTATAGAAAGAACATTTGAGATTTGGAAGAATAGATTTGTAATCTTACAACATATGCTAGCATACAAGTTCTAAATACAAGTATACATTGTTTGTGCAACGATGACTATATATAATTTTATTAGGAGAAACTTTGATATCGATGAAGATTTTGTGAGAGAAGTAAGTGAAAGTGTTGAGCTTGATTACACTAATGATTGTGACATTGGTGAGACATTTTCATCAAATGTTATATCATCTTCAATATAGATGAATAATCTAGTGACACAATTAGAGATCGGATTGTACAGGCTTTAAGATCCAATTAATTATGTAATATTCGTATTAGTTTGACAATTGTACTTTTCAATTGTATGTAATATAAATATATTTTCCTTCATTTTAATTTTTTATCATTTTATTTCTGCCTAATTTTATTGCAAAATATAAAATAATTATATGTATTAATGATATTCATGCTCTTTTAAGTAATTTTCATTCAAAAGTCACTACTCCAACATTTATCCAAACTTAACATGCGTTATACCAAAATGCATTTTTGCTAACAGTTTATCCAAATGTAATTGCATTTTGGTCAACGGTTTATCCAAACATAAATAAAATGCATTTTACAAAAAATCATTTTTTAAAAATGCATTCCTTCCAATAATTGTTCTCCTAACTGATTCCTAAACAGGAAGATTTGTCTTTACTTTTAGATTGTTATAGATTTTTTTGCTAACACAATTTTATTACAATATGTTTTGTGGGTTTAAGATCATATAAAAGCTATTCCTCCTTTTCATAAAATTTATTAATTTTTTATAGAGTCAGAAATAAATGAATAAAGACAAAAACATTTAAGACGGAGAGGAAATAAATGTACAAGGATAGAAGATGTGAAGACTTTTTTTTATTGCATTGTTCACTGCTTGTATTGTTCTTGTGTGCCGACAATGGATTCGTTTAGAAAAACGGTGGAGAAGTGCTTTTACAATTTACAATATAAATACGTAAATGAGATATCTTATTTTACAAAAAAACACTGTTGAATGTACTTTTAAGGTGTTAAGAAGCTTTACCAAACACCCCAATGTATATACAGGATAGGAGAAACTCTGGAATCCTCTACTAAGATTACGCTGTACAATAAATGAGTGCCACTAATGCTTGGTGTCACGATCTGCTCCAGAGAACTCTAGAACTCTCTAGAGTTCTCTTGTATATACTTAGCCATTCTAGAACTCTCCACACATTTTTCACATGCTTGAATTCAATGTGTAAATATCTAGATATTTTAGGAGAGAATTCTAGAAGGCGAATAGGAGCCGTAGGATCGATTCAATCCCAACCGTCC